>CM056381.1:38773835-38778045 GCA_029718625.1 Synaphobranchus kaupii | reverse complement strand
GAGCGCTCCCTTCCTCCAGTTACCTTCCTCCAGCTTGTTTTGTGTTTTTCTTTTCCTGTAATTTGCCCTGTGTTTGTTCCCCATTGTCTTTGGGCTCCTATGACCTAGAATGCAGGGCAATTACAAGGCCTATCTCCCTTATCTCTGTGTGGCTTTGTCACCTTGGATCAGATTTCAAATGGAAAAATGTGAATTAAACCTGGGGTCTGCTGCTGGGACACGGAAAACACATTTTAATTTGAAAGATCCTTTTTTTTTTCCTTCAGAAAGGCGCTGTTTCCTTTTGATTAAGCGATAAGAATTGTATTTTCTGAAAAGATATAGCGCTAGACAGCTGAAGACCAATGAATGCTGCTTCTGTATCATGCCCTCGCTCTCTCTCTTTCTTTCCCTCCCTCCCTCCCTCTCTCCAACTCCTCTGTCATTGTCCCTCGCCCTCTCCTTCCCACTCTCCTACTCTCTGGCCTTTTCTCTCTCTTCTTCTCTTTCTCTCCCCTCTCCCTCCCTCTCTCTCTCCCACAGCCCCCACCCGCTCTGTTTTTCTGTATAGAGTAAACAGTGTGTGTGTACATGGTTTAAAGTGCCACGCTCGGGATAGGGGGGATCGGCCCGATAGGGGAGTATTAAGGACACTAGTGTTGAGGAACATCTGTTTTTAGATTGTTCTGCGCCAGCGTCCTCAAAACACTTTGCCAGGCTGCATTCCTCAGGAGGGAAGTCACAGGTTTCCATACATTTTTTAAACTTATTTTTTATTGCCACTGGTTAATAATGATTATTAATTATTATAAAAATGATTCATTATGAACTGTTGCTGCTGAGCGTCCCGTACTGCTAAGGCACTGTTCTGGTACACAGACGGGTCCCACGGTCTGGGCCAGCAGCCCCAGAGTCACCCAGGGGAGAGGGCACTTTCAGTCAGCCAGGATAAGAGTCTCATTTTACAACAGTGACCCCCGGTGGTCGATTGGGGACCTGCAAGTCCACCTGTTAAGCTGCATGTGAAGTCTGACCAGAAATTGGCATTGCAGGACAGCCTGTGATTGTGCTTTCCTGAATCAAGCGCTGATACATGCTCTGCTGCCATACAAAACAACAATATATCTGTGTCTACAATAAAACAAATCAACTGCAATCTTGTTGTATGGAGACCAGCAACTGGAGACCAAAGAACTGCTTTGTGGGGGGGAATGGTGACCCCAGAATATATTAGTAGCATTTGTTTCCATTGACCAGACTCTTTTCTGTCCCCTATCAAAACTGCCAAGTCATCCATTCCAAATGGGGGGAAAAAAAGCCACTTTGCTGAAATAGAGCACTATATCCACTTGGGAACTTTGCTAGTTGGTTTGTTTGTTTAATAAATTGAATAGCATTTAACCTTAAGAAGAGTCAGCGAGTTTGTTTGAATCCAGGGATAAATCTGGTGAGTCTGGTTTTCTTTGCTGTATATTTGCTGTATTTGTGTTAAGGGGGTTGAAGGGGGATGGGGGGGGCTTCCCACCTCGAGCAGGAGCTTAAAAGCGACACACTTTGTAATCGGCCCCTGTCTGGATCCTGTCATCACACAGAGAGAAAGGCAAAATGAGTGTGGATCATTTTAATACAGAAATGTTCCAAGGCATAACTATCCTATTAAGCACTAACCAAGGGAGTCCCACTTCCCTGCATACATTAATAAAGCTGTCATCCTCCCTAATAGAGCCTCGTCTTGTTAGCGTGTGCTTAATTTACCACGCACAAAAAAAAGCTTCTTTTTTCCCCTCTCGTCTTCTCTCTCTGCCACAGCTGGGGGTAAACAACGTTGAACCGCGCCGCTAATCCCATTTAAAGACATTTTTTTGTGTCGCCCCCGTGCAAAATCATCCTGGCCAAGCCTTGATACCTTCTTCTCTTCCACCCTTTTTTTTTTAATGTCTTTTATATCCCATCATTTTCTGTTTCTATTTTAAAAGCATTTCATAAGCCATGGAAGTCAAAGTAAAATAGTCTATGTGCAATGAGAATTAACGAGTTGATAAATATTGACTGATGCTGTGCGTGTAAACAGAGATGTTTACCTATTCTTTTTGTTGGCACTGTAAGGAAGAAAGCCCTGATATTTTAGAGAAAAAATATTTTAATATACACCTATGTGCACACTGCTCCCCTGCACACCCATCCATCTAACCAGCTTTCCCCTGTACACCCATCCATCTAACCAGCTTTCCCCTGTACACCCATCCATCTAACCAGCTTTCCCCTGTACACCCATCCATCTAACCAGCTTTCCCCTGCACACCCATCCATCTAACCAGCTTTCCCCTGCACACCCATCCATCTAACCAGCTTTCCCCTGCACACCCATCCATCTAACCAGCTTTCCCCTGCACACCCATCCATCTAACCAGCTTTCCCCTGTACACCCATCCATCTAACCAGCTTTCCCCCTGTACACCCATCCATCTAACCAGCTTTCCCCTGTACGCCCATCCATCTAACCAGCTTCCCCTGTACACCCATCCAACTAACCAGCTTTCCCCTGTACACCAATCCATCTAACCAGCTTTCCCCTGTACACCCACCCATCTAACCAGCTTTCCCCCTGTACACCCACCCATCTAACCATCTTTCCCCTCTACACCCATCCATCTAACCAGCTTTCCCCTGTACACCCATCCATCTAACCAGCTTTCCCCTCTACACCCATCCATCTAACCAGCTTTCCCCTGTACACCCATCCATCTAACCAGCTTTCCCCTGTACACCCATCCATCTAACCAGCTTCCCCTGTACACCCATCCATCTAACCAGCTTTCCCCTGTACACCCATCCATCTAACCAGCTTTCCCCTGTACACCCATCCATCTAACCAGCTTTCCCCTGTACACCCATCCATCTAACCAGCTTTCCCCTGTATACCCATCCATCTAACCAGCTTTCCCCTGTACACCCATCCATCTAACCAGCTTTCCCCTGTACACCCATCCATCTAACCAGCTTTCCCCTGTACACCCATCCATCTAACCAGCTTTCCCCTGTACACCCATCCATCTAACCAGCTTTCCCCTGTACCCCCATCCATCTAACCAGCTTTCCCCTGTACACCCATCCATCTAACCAGCTTTCCCCTGCACACCCATCCATCTAACCAGCTTTCCGCTGTACACCAATCCAACTAACCAGCTTTCCCCTGTACACCCATCCATCTAACCAGCTTTCCCCTGTACACCCATCCATCTAACCAGCTTTCCCCTGTACACCCATCCATCTAACCAGCTTTCCCCTGTACACCCATCCATCTAACCAGCTTTCCCCTGTACCCCCATCCATCTAACCAGCTTTCCCCTGTACACCCATCCATCTAACCAGCTTTCCCCTGTACACCCATCCATCTAACCAGCTTTCCCCTGTACACCCATCCATCTAACCAGCTTTCCCCTGCACACCCATCCATCTAACCAGCTTTCCCCTGTACACCCATCCATCTAACCAGCTTTCCCTGTACACCCATCCATCTAACCAGCTTTCCCCTGCACACCCATCCATCTAACCAGCTTTCCCCTGCACACCCATCCATCTAACCAGCTTTCCCCTGTACACCCATCCATCTAACCAGCTTTCCCCTGTACACCCATCAATCTAACCAGCTTTCCCCTGTACGCCCATCCAACTAACCAGCTTTCCCTGTACACCCATCCAACTAACCAGCTTTCCCCTGTACACCAATCCATCTAACCAGCTTTCCCCTGTACACCCACCCATCTAACCAGCTTTCCCCTGTACACCCACCCATCTAACCATCTTTCCCCTGTACACCCATCCATCTAACCAGCTTTCCCCTGTACACCCATCCATCTAACCAGCTTTCCCCTCTACACCCATCCATCTAACCAGCTTTCCCCTGTACACCCATCCATCTAACCAGCTTTCCCCCTGTACACCCATCCATCTAACCAGCTTTCCCCTGTACACCCATCCATCTAACCAGCTTTCCCCTGTACACCCATCCATCTAACCAGCTTTCCCCTGTACACCCATCCATCTAACCAGCTTTCCCCTGTACACCCATCCATCTAACCAGCTTTCCCCTGTACACCCATCCATCTAACCAGCTTTCCCCTGCACACCCATCCATCTAACCAGCTTTCCCCTGCACACCCATCTACTGTATCTAACCAGCTTTCCCCTGTACACCCATCCAACTAACCAGCTTTCCCCTGTACACCCA
>CM056381.1:38733835-38768835 GCA_029718625.1 Synaphobranchus kaupii | reverse complement strand
GAGGAACGGAGCCCAGGGTGTGTGTGTGTGTGTGTACATGAGTGTGTGTGTGTAGGGGAAAGGGGGGCACGCTTGGACCACGATGGACGCCAGACTCCCCCCATTCACCTTCCCCCGTAATCACGATCACTGTTTTTCTCTGTGATGAAGCACTTCTCACAGGGGCGCCAACATTTAAATCCACTTGTTCATTCAAATTTATTCGGGGGGGTGGGGGGGGGGGGGGGCATTCCTTTCTAAAGGCGGCATTCCTTTGTGGACCCTATAAATCAGGGTCCCCAATTTTCAGGTCCGACAGTGTCTCTTTCTCTCTGTCCCCGCCATTGTAATGGGGGCGCTATTATAGCATGTAGTTTCTCAGCTCTCACAATGGCTGCTTTTCAGTGCTGGGCCTTCCGGGCCCTTGTTATATATCACAGTATAATGTTCCCCGGCTTCCTATTGGGGTAGACATGCCGTGCCCAGTTGTCATATCACTTTCCACAAAGCTCAGAATGGCAGTGAGTCTCATTACTGAGCACCTATATGTCCCTTTGTCACTCTTACAATGCAAAAAGTAGGTCAGAGAGACCCTCTAACAAACATCACCCAGACACACACACACACACACACATAGAGTCAGACACACTCACCCAGACACACACACACACACACACACATACAGTCAGACACACTCACACAGACACTCACACACACACACACACACACACAGAGTGACACACACACACACACACACACACACTTAGAGTCAGACACATACACACACTCACAGAGTGACACACACACACATAGAGTCAGACACACACACAGACACTCACACACACACTCACAGAGTGACACACACACACACACACACACATAGAGTCAGACACACTCAACAGACACACACACACTCACATAGTGAGACACACACATATGCACGCACATAGAGTGTGAAACACACACATATACACGCACATAGAGTGTGAAACACACACATATACACGCACATAGAGTGTGACACTCACCACACACACACACACACACACACACATAGGGTGAGACACACACACATATACACATAAAGTGAGACACTCACACACACAGATGAACACACACACACACACACACACACATGCATTCACAAGCACACACAAACACACACACAAGCACATACGTATGTGCACAAATAGGCAAACACACTTGCAACACACACAACTGCTCACAAATACACATACACATGCATGCACACATGTACAGGCACTCACAAACAGAAAACATACACACACACGCACACACACATGTAAAGGCACACACAAAAAGACAAATACACACATGCACAAACACACACACTCATGCACAAACTCCCAACACACACTCTGTGTGGTGGAAGCAGTGTTGTGTAGCAGGAGAATATTAAACTGCCTTTTGTGACCCCCACCCATCCCCCTCCCCCCCGAACTTAATCTATGGACCTGTCAGGTCAGTGTCCCGGCGGCAAGCCGGAGAAGGCTGGGAATTTGGCGCTAACTCCTGTCCTGTGCCAGGAGCCGGGTAGCCCAGCTCCTTCAGAGAGAAGGGTAATCACACTCCTGCCTGCCCCCTCACAGATCACAGGAAGCGGCCGCTGCATGGAGATGGATGTAGGCCAGGTATTCTGGGGGGGGGGGGGGGGGGGGGGTCTTACGCACGAAATGCACAACGGCGACGGCTGAATAAATCGGACGAGCCGCGTCAAAAAGTAAATAAATGAATAAATGATAAAAACGGGGCCTCTCATTTTTCACTTCTCTGGTTTAAGGAAAGGGATATTGCTCTCCGTGTAATATCAGTACTCACACTGCCATACGCTTACTACAACAACAAAAACCCACTGAGATATTTAACTTCCGTCAGGGCCTGCTGTCCGCCCTTCATCCATAAGCTGAGGAACAGATGCTTCAAGCTGCCTCTGACAGGTCATTCATAGTCAAGGCACAGGCATTCGCTCCTTAAGAGATTTTGAAACGGTATTTAAAAAATTTAAAAAACCCGTGTAATGTCCAGCATGCTTTTCATTCCCCCCACTCGTGAGTGTCCCCATGAATGCCCAGCTGTAGGTCATATATATAATTGACCAGCGCCACGTCCAGTCCTCCTGCTGAGAGCTGGACGAAATTAAAACGCTTCAGAACATTTAGCCGACAGTTTTGGGGGCGGAATGAAACCACGTCGCCTGACCCCCTTTAGAAGGGCGAGACAGGGGCATCACTCCGACAGAACCGGCTTTAGTCGGGCACCAGCTGTGGGTACAGATTAAAACTCAATCTGCAATCGTTTTTGTTTTTCTCCTGTTGAAATGTCACGTGGTGAACCGTGATGTCCCTCTTTGAGTCTGTGCTGGGCTTTGGGGGTACAGGTCAGCTTTCTGCAGGGATATTCACTCTCCACTGATGCATCTCTCAGATAGGGAGAAAAGAGAGAAGAGGGTGTGTCATACTTTACGCCTGTGATTTCCCTTGTCACCAACAAGGCCTGCAGAAACACATTCCTATAAATACACCCTCCTACAAGCCAGGCAGCACTTCCAGTAACGTCTACATGTACTGTAATATTAGCATGTAGATGTAATAGTAATAGTTGTGGCATTAATGGTGGTAATATCAGTAATATTGTAGTAGTAGTTAATATTATTCATATTAATAACGGTATAGTATTGATAGTAATAATAGTATATATTAATAATTGTATAGTATTATCACAGTAGTTGCAGTAGTTTTTGTTGCTTTCATAATAGTGCCATTAGCAGTAGTATTGTAGTAGTAATAGTAGTAGTGGTAGTAGCAGTGGCAGCAGCAGTTGTAATAGTGGCCGGAGTAGTAGTAGCATCAGTGTACTAGCAGTATCAGTAGTAGCAGTGATGTAGCAGCATTAGTAATAGGTACAGTAGTAGGATCGATTATTTTGCTCAAAGGCACTGGGCGGTGCCCCTTTTGGGAATGTAAGTATTTCATTGGCTGAATAATTCCTCGTACAGCACAATGCTGTCCAATCATGAGTCCGTCCCTCTGGTGAGAACTCACAGCATGACCCTGCAAATGACTTCACTGGCCGTGGGTAAGAACCGATGCGGAGGAGGCGAGTCCACAAAGAAAAAAGACCTCCGGCGAGGTGGAGGGCTACGAAGGCAGGAAGAGGATGAAAACAGAGCCGGCGGTACGGCGCGGGTACGGCGCGGCTACGGCGTCGAGTGGTTTGTGAAGCAGCCCGCCGTCTGCTTTAATGCTGAGCGCCACGCAGAGGGTTGAGGGGTGAGAACCCCCCCTTTTTGAGGTTTCTGGTACGACAGTCTGAACCCCGATGCTTTCTGATCCGGAGCCTGACGCCTCACACAGGAGCACTGAGCTGGGCCCTGGCGCGCCACTGTGCAGGCTCCCCCTCTGACAGACGTCTGCTGCACTTGGTTCCACGCGCCTGGCTGAAATCACAGAGTTTGTGTCTCTCTCTGTTTTTATTATTTCTCTCTCTCTCTCTATCACTCTCCCCCCCACTCTTCTCTCTTTCTCCCTCTCCCTTCCTCTCTCCTGCCCTCTATCTCTCTCATCCTCCCTCCCTCTTGTCTTACATCTCTCTCCCCCCTTCCAACCCGCTGACAGTCGTCTGCTGCACTTGGTTCCACGCGCCTGGCTGAAATCACAGAGTTTGTGTCTCTCTCTCTATTTTTATTCTTTCTCTCTCTCTTTCTCTCTCTCTCACTCTCTCTCTCCCCCCACTCTTCTCTCTTTCTCCCTCTCCCTTCCTCTTTCCTACCCTCTATCTCTCTCATCCTCCCTCCCTCTTGTCATACATCTATCCCCGACTCCTTCCAACTCTGCCACCCTCTCACCTTTATGCTCTCTCTCTCTCTCTCTCTCTCTCTCTCTCTCTCTCTCTCTCTCTCTCACTCTCTCTCACTCATCCTCTCTCCTCCACCCCTCTCTCTCTCTCTCTTTCACTCATGCTCTCTCCTCCGCCCCTCTTTCTCTCTCTTTTCAGCATGAGCAGAAATAAACCTGTGGAAAAAAAGTGAAAAATGGAATAGCCCTTGTCGGTGCCTTACCTCAGTGTAAGTCATGGCTTTTCAGACAGAGGCTGTTGTAAGTTGTATTTCCTATCAATTGCAGCTCTTTTTTTTCTATTTGCAATCATACAAGTGTGTCATTTTATAGGGGTTAATTTTTCCAAATATACAACTTGTTCCAAATATACAAACACACATACATACATTCTGTACATAAATAAATATACACACATATATACAGTGCCCTCCACTATTATTGGCATCCCTGGAAAAGATGAGTAAAAAAATAAAAAAATTCAGTTTGGTGAATTAGCTTAATCTCACACTGAAAAAATGAGAAAAATCTAACCTTTAATTGAAGTAAATTTATTATGTGAAAAAAAAATCACTCATCAAGAAATAATTATTTTTAACAAAACCACGTGTGCCACAATTATTGGCACCCCTGCATTTATATATAGAATAAAGTAATCATTTTTAATATTTGGTCGCATATCCTTTGCAGGCCATGACTTCCTGATGTCTGTGACCCACCAACATCAAAAGACTCTTGATATCTTATTTTCTGGTACTCTTACAAGCGATACTATAACGTCTCTGCATTTGAATGGATCTCTATGGGAATTGGGAGGTGGGACTAGATTTAGCTGTAAATTATGCTGGAACAGTATGGAATACATGGTTGGTAAAATGGCTGTCAGTCATCAAGGGTCTGAGGTATCAAACGAGCCTCAAACCATCATTCTGCTGCCAGATATGAAACAAAGAAATAAACCATTAACCTTTCTGTTATGTTAGGGTCAAAATTGACCCATTTCAGTGGAGTTTAACATCAGAAAGCTTTGAAAAAGCTTGTCCAATGAAACGGCGGCACTGAATAAAAAAAAATTGTTTAATGCAAGATATGGTGTGCGGGAGTACTTCTCTTTTCTATATAACTCACTTTATCTTTCAAGCACCCGTACTACAATAACCAGGTGTGCAAATACTTTTTTTATCAGAGTTTAACATCATTGAAATGCTATTTAACTTCTTTTTTCCGTATGAAACTTGATAACATCCTCAACAAAAAAAATCTGTGAAGTGCACAAGTGCTGGAAATAGATAACCAAGCCACTGGCACACCTCCTGGCTTGTCCACTTGGTAAAAGAATCCATGGCTGCATTCAAATCCAATTTAACACACTCCCTTCCCTCGAGGGAGCTATCTTATGACGCAATTTGCTACATGCAGCAAACAAACTTAAAAGTTGCTCTGCAAGGGAGGATTGACGAGAAACAAACAAAAACGGAACCGAACCGCCCTCGCAACATTTCGGAAGTGCAACACCATAGAGTTGAAATGTGACCGCCACATAGTTCTGTGGTGACCGCCCACTTTTTCCATGTGGAGCATTGCATTGTTGGATTCCCTTCTTGCTGGAAGCTTGTATTTTATACCCTTGGTGGAAGGGAGGATAAACGAGGGAGCGAGGGAATATAATTACTCCCTCCCCTTTCTTAAATTGGATCCGAATCACACTTGGTGTGGCTGCCATATTTCATCCTGGCATTTTGGGGATTCCCCCCTTGAAGCAAGGGAAGGGAACAACAGGAAGAAAGGATAAATTTTGTATCCGAACGCAGGCCAGGTCTCTAAAAAATATGAAGCAGGAAACAAACAATTGCATTAAATTAAAAAATGCACTTTGAACCACACAATTCCTAAGCTACCCAAGATATATACATCTATTTCTGTATATACAATATACATACAGCTTACCTTTAATGCAGAAAACATAACTTTCTATCAAGTTGAAAATCCTTTTCTCAGTCTGTTTCTCTGAAAGTCCAGCTGGAGTAATCAATCCTCACACTGAGGCCCAGGGTGCGTCCCAATATTCTTCACTCCCCACCTCACTTCTCCACTCCCCCACTACCACTCCTCTCCTACCCGGAAATATGCAAAACTGCCTGAACGTTTTGAGTACAAGTATTTGCATGTACAGTATACAATGCACCTGACATTGCGGTTTGCGTCCAGACATTAATTAATATGAAACCATTAATACGTAATTAAGATGTAATCAGCAACATTAGATTAAAACACAAAGATCCGTTTCCGAGGCACAGAGTAGAGGAGGTGGTAGTTGAGGAAGGGAGGGTGCATTTTTCAACTATTGGGACGCACCCCACAAATTCAGTCCCTAGACCTGGGATGTTAAACTCATTCCATCGAGGGCCGAGTGTATGCAGATTTTTGTTCCAACTGTGCCCTACACCAGCTGATTTCACTAATTAGCTCAGCTCTTCAACCAAGGAGGTGAACTAATTAGTGGAATCAGCTGGTGTAGAGCATGGTTAGAAAATAACTTGCATACACTCTGCCCTCGATGGAACGAGTTTGACACCGCTGCCCTAGACCTAACCCCTTCCTGTTTGTAGATATGAAAGGACTCTGTGTGGAGCTATGTGGAGCCTGTACTATATTGTTTTGAACTATCAATTTCTTTCTGCAAACAGGAATGGGCCAAAATGGGTGTTTCTGGCCTTTTTTGTTTTACGACTGGTTGACGTAGAAAAAACACACCCAGGTGGTGAAGTAAGTGGTGCACGTGACGCATGGGCTACTCCTGATTTGTCTAAATCGTATGGTACGAACGGACACACACGAGGACACACACACGGACACACACATGGACACACACACGGACACACACACGGACACACGTCACGTATAGAAGCGGCTGCACCGCTTAAAAAGGCCAAATGCCATTTTGTCATATATATGTATTTTTTCATGATTCAAGGTATTCTGCTTTTAATTAACAAAGATTTTTTTTTGCTTGACCAGACAGCCACCCTGCAGCTACCCTACAATCATCATCATCGGTTTATTTTACCCTATTGCCCATGTTTGGATTTGAACCAGCAGCTCTCTGGTTACCAGGCCACACTCTTAACCTCTAGGCTACGATGCAATAATCTGTTTTCAAAGCACTAGTGATCCAATACAATGTACCTCCGCTGAATGCCTTGTACACATTTGGCATAGATATGTCTTAGTTGAGTCAAGCTGTGAACAGCTCGGTTTGTATTGCTGCAGATTGTAGTGCCCTTTGGTAAAAATGCCTGATTGATTGGACTTTATCAATGAATTCAACTCTTTAACAAACGTCATTACAAAATGAACCGTACTATTTTGGATGAAATTATGACAAATATACCAAGTAAGGCAGAATATGTACACTTAAAGGATAAAGGAGATCCTGGATACATGTACAAACATTCACAAATACAGTTTAAAATATTGGGAAACATATTGGGGTAATGAGATCCTCACGTTATTCATATTTATTCAGTAATTCATATTCATTTAGTAATTCATATTCATTTAGTAATTCATATTCATTTAGTAATTAATTCATATTTTTTCAATAATTCAGTATTTATAATATTAATTAATAAAAAACTGTTCTCATTCTTACTTGCTTCATTCTCAGTTGAACTTGCATGCTTCTCAGACTTGGGTTCAGTCTTTGACAGTCAAACATTTGTGGTACAGAGTTGAGGTGACAGTGGCTCAGTAAATTAAGGAACAGGCCTAGTAACCACAAGATTGCATGTTTGATTCCCACCTGGTGATGCAATGCCACTGTGTGTAAGTGCCATTATTATTTTAAAAATGGCTTATTTGGGTTTGTGTGTGATTTTTTACTAGGCTCGTTTGCTACCTAAATGGAACTCAGACCTGTAGCATAGTGGTTAGTGAGCAGGAGCAGGACTTTAAAGTTATTGATGTCAAGTTCAAATCGCACTGCATCCCGAATTGAAGTTTGTGTTTTAAACATCTTTAAAAACACCTACTTGAAATGGTTGATCCTCTATAAACATCTCTAGAAATGTTTAAACCATGAAATAAATTCTGAGATGTAGATTAGATTTGAATGTAAGACCTGTCACTCAGTTCTGTTCACTAATCACTATGCTACTGATCTAAGACCTCATGCAAGGCAAACAAACCCAAAATCCCAAAGCCTACAAAATAACACATTTAAGACAGTCAAATTCACAAGTAGATTAGATTCCCAACAGCTGGGAATCGAACATGCAATGTTGAGGTTAGTAGCCCTGTTCCTTAATCACAGAGCCACTGTCACTCAAACTCGTATGGACAAATGTTAGCCCTTCAACCCAAGTCTGAGTAAGAACAATGGTCTGACTGAAGAAAGTCCTACTGAGAATGAAGCAAGTCTGAATGAAAACAAAGGGCGCAATTTTCAAGCTCTTACTTATGTGTGCTAAGACAAGCTGTGTGACATGGAATACGGGATGCTTTGAGTGTACTGTATGTGTAAACTCAGAGCCTTCCATTCCATATTCCATGCCACATTTTTACCACACCGCCTGTCATAGTGCACAGCGCACTGGAGTAAGAGTCTGAAAATTGGGCCCAAAGTGTTCTAAAATGGATGCTGTATATCAGATTACTGACTAAACATCTAGGCTAATGTTAAAGTTTAAACAGTGATGTGCATTAACATTAACACTTTTTTAGAGTGTAGAAAAATACATGAATACAAAAAGATAGATAGATAGACAGACAGACAGATAGATGTAAAACAAAATCAAAGCCAGAATCATCCTGACACCCCTCCACTACTCGGGGGTGTATGCTCCTGTTGGTTTGTTAGCTTTTTTGTGTTTGATTTTGGGGGTTGTTTGTTCATGAAGCATATAACTGTTAATAAAAAATTACACGTTTGGATTAAGACGAGGCTTTGGGTGCAGCCAAGCAGGAAATGATCTGATGCTAGGACTGCTACACCATCACTCTCAAGGATGCCAGGGGTGCTTTCTATTCAAGTGCCACTCTTAATTCTGGATGAAGCTGGATGTCTACCGGCTACCGAGTGCTGGAAACCTTTAGCCATCGATTCACAGCAGGGGTTGTCCAAGCAAGCAAAACAATCAAAGCAGCTGTTTGCTTTCGTTTTAAAGGCGCCCCTGACATCTGCGATGTTGAAATCCATGAGGAAGTGTTTGCTTCAAGCATGCGCCATTACATAACATCGGATTACTAAACAATTGTTTAGAAGATGTTCTTACCCTGAATGACTTAGAGAAGTGGAGAACTTCAGTGTAAGTTTGAAGCAAACAAAAGAGTAATATTATCACCAAGATCTCACAGAAGGCCCATTTATAATCCATCAAGTGTAGCGTTAACCTAAGAAACAACAGTTTTCCCCTCGGATATTTTATAATAGATATTGAAGAGTAAGAAAAGGATGAATGTTAAATGACAGCTCTGTGGTAAACTGCCGGTCATTTTTTTTTGTGCAAAGAACAGCTCCTGGGAGACCAAGACAAGATCCTGATGCATATCCAACCCATGTCATTAAACAAAAGATAGATAGATGCCCCCCCCCCCACCCCACACCTCCTCCAGGACAGTCCTCCCTCCCCAGGAAACAGGTAGCGAGTCCCCCCCCCCCCCCCCCAAGAGGCATTTTTTGGACTTGTCCAGTTAATTGGGCCGATGAATGGAGCAGGGAACAGTGGAGAGGGTGGGGGCGACCCTCAAGCGTTGTTGTTACCCCCACTTCCTGGGGAAGCTCTTGAGCAGCCCACCGCCCTAAACGCCGTTATGACGGCTCACATGAGCGTGGGAGGCGTCAGGGAGGAGGAGAGAGGGGGAGGAGCGGCCCTGGAGAGCCTCAGCCAGGTTTGCCATGCCAAGAGCAGGCATTAATGGCTGCCATAAATGGGCCAAAGGCTGGCAGTGCTATAGTATAAGAGCTCGGAAGTATCTTTAAATGTGAGGTTTTTTTTTTTTTAGCTTTTTTTTTTTGGAGGGGGGGCACCAGGATCGAACTTGGCCAGCTCTGCATAATGTTCCACCCCCCCCCCATATCCCCACCCCAACACACCACACCCCCACGCGACACTCACCAGGCGGTTGTCACGGTAACAGTATGACTCACGCACACCTCAGACGCTGTGCCACGGGCCAGGACGGCAGCGGGCACATGTTGCGCATGAATTAGAGTGTCTGCCGATGACATCACCGCCCGGAGAGAGTCCAGGGGGTTCATTCAGGGCTCATTCTGTATGGGGGAGGCGGAGCCAGTGCACGACACCCCAGTGGACGGAGGAAATGGGGGGTGGGGGATATATCCATACCAGATATCCACCCAGAGTGTAGGGCGGGTACCCCTGCCACAGCACTGCGGAGGTGCTAATAGACTCCCCTGGGTATGACGGACTCCGCATTCATTACCTGAGGTGGCGGAAGGGCAGTGGGGTGGCGTGTTAGTCCAGCTTCTAAGTCATTATTTTCCCATCTGTTTGTGCACCGATTCGCCAACGGCGATTCATCCACCCCTCCCATCATTGTCGACACCCCCGCTATCCCATAATGCCCCCCCGGTTCGCTGCTCGTGATGTCTGGACAGGTCTTCCATGATGAGTGCGCAGCCACGCTCTGAATATCATTAATAAAACACTGACACCCCAGACCTTT
Source organism: Synaphobranchus kaupii (assembly GCA_029718625.1). NCBI lineage: Eukaryota > Metazoa > Chordata > Actinopteri > Anguilliformes > Synaphobranchidae > Synaphobranchus > Synaphobranchus kaupii. The sequence continues at coordinate 38,758,315 of CM056381.1, read as the reverse complement.
ATACACCCTGACCCCTCCCTCCGCCATTTTCTCTATGTCTCAATCTCACTGCCTCTCTCACTGCCATTCTCTCTCATTCTGCCAGTCCCTCTCTCTTTCTATCCCTCTCTCCCTCAGTCCCTCCCTCCCAAAGCCTGTCCCTCTCTCTTTCTATCCCTCTCTCCCTCACTCCCTCCCTCCCAAAGCCTGTCCCTCTCTCTTTCCATCCCTCTCTCCCTCACTCCCTCCCTCCCAAAGCCTGTCCCTCTCTCTTTCTATCCCTCTCTCCCTCACTCCCTCCCTCCCAAAGCCTGTCCCTCTCCCTTTCTATCCCTCTCTCTCACCCCTGCACTGCCTCTACCTGTCTCTTTCTCTTTCTTTCCCTCTCTCCCTCCGCCTGTCCCTCTCTCCATCTCACTGTCCCTGTCTTCTTTCCATCTCTCTCTCTCTCTGTCCCTGTCACTCTCTCACCACTTTCACTCCCTGTCTCTCACTTTCTCTCTTTCCATCCCTCCCCTTCCATCTATCTCCCTGTTATTCTCTCTCTCTGTATGTAAGCCCTCACTCTTTACCCTCTCAGTCTCTCTCGCCCCCTCACTGTCTCTCTGCCTATCACTTCTTGACTCTTCCCTCCCTCTGTCACTGTCTCTCTGCTTATCACACCCTTCCTTCATCCTTCCCCCTCCCTCCCTCTCTCTCCCTCCCTCCCTCCATCCATCTATTTGTTCGTCCTCCCTATTTATCTTTCAGGTGATGTTACCTCTGCCTCTCTCTCTCTCTCTCTCTCTCTCTCTCTCTCTCTCTCTCTCTCTCTCTCTGTCCATTTGATTCCATTGTGACCTCATCAGTGTCTGCACTTCCCTCCTAGTAATTTAGCAGACAGATACACACACACGCACACACACACACACACACACACACTCACACCTCCATCCAAGGTCAACTGACCCTGCAACCCCTGTAACTGTCACAGCTTACAAAGAGGTTCATCACTAACCTGCACCAAACCCCTCTCCTGCTCCTGTTCCTGTTCCTGCTCCTGTTCCTGTTCCTGCTGCGGTTCCTGTTGCTGTGCGTGCTCCTGCTCCTGCTGCTGCTCCTGCTCTTGCTGCTGCTCCTGCTGCTGCACCTGCTCTTGCTGCTGTTCCTGCTGCTGCTCGTGCTTTTGCTGCTGTTCCTGCTGCTGCTCCTGCTCCTGCTGCTGCTCCTGCTCTTGCTGCTGCTCCTGCTGCTGCTGCTCCTGCTCTTGCTGCTGCTCCTGCTGCTGCTGCTCCTGCTCTTGCTGCAGTTCCTGCTGCTGCTCCTGCTCTTGCTGCTGCTCCTGCTCTTGCTGCAGTTCCTGCTGCTGCTCCTGCTCTTGCTGCTGTTCCTGCTGCTGCTCCTGCTCCTGCTGCTGTTCCTGCTGCTGCTCCTGCTCCTGCTGCTGCTCCTGCTCTTGCTGCTGCTCCTGCTCCTGCTCTTGCTGCAGTTCCTGCTGCTGCTCCTGCTCTTGCTGCTGCTCCTGCTCTTGCTGCAGTTCCTGCTGCTGCTCCTGCTGCTGTTCCTGCTGCTGCTCCTGCTCCTGCTGCTGTTCCTGCTGCTGCTCCTGCTCCTGCTGCTGCTCCTGCTCTTGCTGCTGCTCCTGCTCCTGCTCTTGCTGCTGTTCCTGCTGCTGCTCCTGCTTCTGTGCCTGCTCCTGCTGCTGCTCCTGATCCTGCTGCTTCACCAGAGCACCAGACTTTTAATCTGACTTTTAAGTCCCTGTTTGGGCGGCATGTTCCTCTTTACTAGATAATCCCAGGAAACGTTGATGCATGATAAAGGAATTATATCTCTGTGTTTGCAATGTGCCTCATGTATCTACTTTGCTTTAATTTTACTGATATTTAGTGCTTTGGTGATGCGGTGTTGCGCTCCCTAGTCTGGGAATGTGGATAAGGAAATCTCTACTTAGATCCACTTGGTCAAGGTTGGGATTGTTTCAGGAAAATTAACTGAACTTCAATTCATGAACTCAAAAATTTCCATTGAACATTATAGTCATTTTTCAATAAACTGTCCAAATCAAATAAAACTGAAATATAATTGACCCCCCCACCCCCCAATCCTGGCACTTGGACTCATAGTCACTCTGCATAAGAACTTCTGCTAAATGAACGTAATTTAACGTAATTTAATGTAATGTAACGTTCAGTGCTCCATGAAGGTTGCCGTCTTATTTCAAGCAAAGTCTAAATTGCTTAACCCAGTGGCTCCCAAACTGGCCGTCCCGCATTTTGGTTTTCCTTCCAACCATAATTGCAATTCCCGAAGAATAAGGAGCCCATAATTGTTTTTAATTAGCCATTTTTAATGTCTTATCAGGGATGATTTACCCTCTTAACGCCATATTATGTCAGAAATAGATTTTCGTGTTACAAAGAATTAATATTCCATATTTATTAAAGGACTTTTTAATCAGTCAGATCAATTCACAGAAAACCTGTGCTCATTGTCTGCAATGTACCATGGTGAAAGATTCATTTTGAAAAAGGTCACATTTTAGCTGGGCTTCGTGGTAGTCCGTTGAGTCCTAAATTCTCCGCGTGTGGGCTCCTGGGAAGGGATTCAACTAACACTTGTCCACAAATTTATAATTATTTTGTTTTGTTTTGGTTTTTTTTCCCCAGGGAAGTTAAGTTTGCTGAGTTCAGCAATCACTGAACTTTACCAAACTGAGTTTATGAAGAAAGTGTAACATGCACATTTACTTGTACTGTAGGTCAAAGTAAAGGATTGGCGATTGAATCCATGTCCTCTTCATTGAAAAGTAAACCCTTTGTGATAAATGTGTTCAAAGATGGATCAAATGGTAAAGATGGAGCAAATGTGTTCAAAGATGGATCAAATGGTAATGAGACAAACCTGCACTGTGGAAAAAATATGTTGGTAAAGCTTTAGTTTAAGGTTCTGTTATAAAGAATTTGTACACCAAACTAATGCTTGACAAATATGAGTTATTACATCTTACTAACGTATCTGTACTTAATTCATATAAATACATAATAAACTGTGGCCACTTTAGTTTAGGTGGTGCAGTTAAGTTTATGAATGTGTCATATACATGATTTCACACATATGAACTATTAACTAATGCCTTACAAATATGAGTTATTATAATAAGTCATTATTAGGAAACACTTCATAAATGGTTAATAGATAATTTACTAATGGTTTATAAATTCTTTATAACGGAACCTTAAAATAAAGTGTTACGAATATAAGCACATAAATATTGAACTTATTTCAAACAAACACTTGTTTCAAATAAACTTAACTAATAGAGAATGAAAAACCAGCATAAATAGACACATCCCAGAAGATAGTTTAGTTTCAACCAGGGGTTCTCAACCCTGACTCTGGAGAGCAGTGTCTGATGGGTTTTTTTCCCACCTTAATATCAACCAATTGCGATCCAAGAAACCAGATGAGGCATGTTAATTGTGTAATCAGTTGCTTTAATTGATACATTTTGCACTGAGTAACAATTGATTGTTCTGCTCTCAAGGTACCATTTGTGCCACCGTTGTTTACAATCTGAACACCTGTAACTACCTGCACAGGTGATGGAGCTTCAGACTTTTAATCATTCTGAATGTCCACAAGTTCCTGCAGTAGAATATGCAGTCACAGATAGTGGAATGATGCAGTTTAAGACATGGTTCAACTCTTCATGAAGGAGGACGTCTTGTTTCATGCAAAGACCAAATTTCTTAGACCAAGGGCGACAAACTTAGATTCTGGAGAGCCGCAATGTCTACAGGTGTTTATTGTTTCCTTTGAATCAGTGTCCAATTAAGGGGTTGAGCGTAAGCTGAGTGGAATCTTTAGTCAATCAACAACTTAAATGAGTCACTGGTGTTGAAAGACGCCTGAAATCAGCAGACGATGTGTTCCCTCGAGGTCTTGGTTCTGAAACCTGTGGTTAACACAGTGTACCTGTCAGCTTTCAAGGTATCATTCAAACATGCATTGTTTGCAATCTGAACATCTGGAGGATTGAAACAGTACAAAACCACAGAAATGTCAACGCCCACACATGCCACGCTTTCCCAGGTGTTACCTCTGCCACAGTCAGCTTTAGCGCCTATGTCGGAAATGCAGGAACAACTGCATAATATATAATAATTATAATTGGGTGAGAAAAAAAAGCTCATTATTTGAATATTTTAGCACCTAATTTTCACAGAAATGTCCATTCTTTTTGAGGAGGAAACACAGAGAGAATTTGCAGAATTTGGACAGAATTTACAACCTACTTCGAGTTAAATATTTTTTGGAGTTTCCTGTGTATGTGATGCAATAGAGAACCTCCAGTAAGATGGACCCCCCTCCGGAAAGATGGGTCCCAAGGCGATCGCATTGTGCTTAGAACCGACTCTGTGCATTTGGTGAGTCTTAATTTTTCTTCAAAAAACACAGTAGGCAAAAGATTTTTTGGCTTAGAACATTTTGTACATTTTAACAAGTATGTTTAGCCTTGAACAAAGTTTAAACCTTCTTATCTAGACTCAGCCACAGCCACCAAGTATTGCTGCAAATATCTTTGTCCCCCTCTAAAGCAATTGGTCTTACATTTGCATTTGCAGTTTAACAGAAAATGTCTAGGTAAGTACTGAATCGTGACTGCTCAGACAGTGGAACGCCAGGCTTTCAGTGTGAGGGCCCAGGGTTCACGTCCCTGTTCAGTTTGTCAAGCAGCCACTGAAAGAGGAACAATGGTGCATTTCTAAAAACGTGGATCAGTTCTCCATGAAGGTGGACAACTTGTTTCAAGCGAGGACCAAAAATGCTTTAAGTTGGCGTGTATTTGATCAAATTAAATCAAATCAATATTTATTTATATAGTGCATTTCACAACTAGTTGTCACAATGCACTTCACAGCAAAACCCAGCCTAAACCCCCCACAAGAGCAAGCCAGAGGCAAAAGTGGCAAGGAAAAACTCCCTGGTGTAACTAGGAAGAAACCTTGGGAGGAACCAGACTCAAGGGGGGAACCCATCCTCCTCTAGTCGGCTCAGGATCTAGGGCTTAAAGACCAGCATAGTCAAAACAGCCAATGTCCATGATAAGACTATTTGTAGCAGCTAGATGACAGTCCAGATGTGGCGGCAATGATGGTGGGGAACCGGGCAGCTGGCAGCGGTGGTAAGGAGGGAGGGGCAAGCGGCAACGGACAGGAAGACGGACAGCAACTCTCGAGATGCGGGGCATAAGCCCCGCCGGCAGAATGTAGAAAAAAGAGAGAGAGAAAACAGTTAGGGAAAGTGTAATAGAGCAGCAGGTTAGCTTTACGTTTCAACCACGGCTGCATGTCGCGGGTGCCATGTATAACCTGAGTGACCACGGCCAAGAAACTGATACTAGCGTCTTCCTCACAGTAGACATTGGGTCAGCCCACAGTAGACATTGGGTCAGCTCACAGTAGACATTGGGTCAGCCCATTCTCTTAGATTCTAAAGAGGTAAGCCAGGGAAGGATTGTGTAAAAAACAGATACGAATGTTTCAGTAACTTGGGACGAGCGTTGCATGTGCTACTGCAGTGGTCCCCAACCCTGAGCTCTACTGTCCAAATTAGGGTTGAAATAAAAACCTACATGAACCAATCGGAACAGGGGACCACTGTGCTGCTGTAATGTAACGATGCAGGTTTGCTGTCGAGTCAAATTCCGCTCAGTCAACGCAGAAAATCTATTGTAAATTCAATTAATGCATTGAAAAGCTCCCATAATGTCCTACGGTGTTTAAATTTTTTTTTTTTCCTATATTCATCTCCTGAACTGAATAAATTAAAAAGGGAATTGACCCCAGCACTGCTGTTAACGAGGCTATTATTGGATCTATTTGTGTGCGCGTACGCACTGGATAAGAGCGTCTTCTAAATGAGCGTAATTCAAACGTAACCCTCTCGGGGTATGGCCTATAAACCATTTTCAAATAATAACCATATTACGATCATGGTTATTATGAGAGTTGTCAACAGACAGTAAAACCCCAAGTTTGTAATGGGACGTGACGTGTGAGGAAGGAGGAGCCAAACGCAGCAAGGGGATTCATTAAGCCCTTAGGCCACTAAGGCGGGATACCCGCAGATAAGGGAGGAGACAAGACAAGGAACAACAAACAGACGCTACTAACCGGCTAACTGTCACACGCCAAGTAGAGCGCAAGGACAGGGATAAGAACAGCCAGAAATAATACGCGCCCTGTCTCGGTAACGATACACATAATAACGGGCGAGTAGCATAAAGACAAACATAAAACACAAACAAACACTGCAAAATAATACGATAGAATGAGGAGGCGAAAGGAACAGATCCAACGTTTCCAGGCTACTCTCAGACTCGCGGTCACACACAAACGTGTCCACAACATCGCCCAATCCTCCATATAGGAAGACATGCACCCAAAAGACGAAACGGAACAGCAGTTCCGAACAAAATCGTCAAACTCCATGAAAGGAGAAAGGCACCGAAAGGAACGAACAGGACAGGCAGTACCAGACATTTACCGGCTAGACCAAAGAGAGATTCATTGAAAATACACGCCCTGCCTCTATGATGAGGAAAATAACGAGGCGCACAGGAACAGAGATTTAACGTTCCATGGCGAGAATAATAGGCTCGCAGTCAAACGCTAACATGTCCAAAACATCGCCCGGTCTCCCTGAGAGACGAATTGCACCGAAGGGCGAACAGAAACACAGTTCCGAACAAAATCGCCCAAATCTCCATACACGGAGAAATAGCACAAAAGACGAAGGGACAGCTGCACCGAAACTGTCGGCTATCTGACTAACACAAACACTAACACAAATACAAGCCCTGCCTCTCAGTAAGGGGAAATGTAATGAGGCGAACAGGAACAGAGATTTAATGTTCCATGGCTATTTAATTAGTTTGCAGTCTGAAGCAGAAAACAAAGAGGTAAACACCCGATCTCCCAGGAGAGAGAAACATTTTACAGGTGAGCCGACGGTGCACCGTCGTCCCATAGACTTTACTATCCAAAAAGACTAACGCAAAAATAGCTCGACAGCCTCTAAATATAAACAAAAACCCTGACTCACAACAAAGGAGCGTAGTCCACGAGAAGGAGACAAAAACAGGGAACAAACGTACCGAAGCTACCAACTGGCTCACCGTAACCCGGAAATGAGTAGAAGCTAAAACGCCAGGTCTCTCAGTAAGAAAACCAATCAACAGGCGAAAATGGACCAGAGAAACTGCTACTCTATACTTCTACGAGCTAAGAAACTAAGTAGAAGGGAAACGCCTGATCTCCCTATGGGAAGACATGTGCCGAAGGGCGAGCAGAACTACTGTTCCGAACAGAATCGCCCAAAACTCCATACACGGGGAAAAAGCACCAAAAGGCGAAATAGAGCAGAGATTTACGGTCCCAAACTTCTACGAGATAACTAACTACCAAGCCAGCAAGAAATAAGCCCTGCCTCAACAAAGAGACGTTAAAAGTAGGCGAGTAGCCAAAATGGTACGAGAACTCACAGCCAACAATACACCACAGTACAAAACAATAAACAAACAATGAACAATTAATGTCGAAGCCCCGAATGAAGGAAACGGTAGGCTTATATAGCTCTCAGTGACCACGAACAGGTGTAAATGCTAACAGAAGCTCCGCCCACTCAGCAGGGCGGAGCAAGCATCTACCAAAAGGGCAGCGCCCTCGTGTGGCCACTGAGGAAAACGACCGCAAAGTGAAACAGGGTTCAAAACCATGACAAAGTTGGTACGGGCCAGACATTCAGCACCAGTGCTGGACCGCATTTCTCAGCATTCAATCCTGGATGAAAATGGAAAGAAGCATTGAGACAGCTGGCAAAAGCAGTTTTTTTTTAATCTGGGTGATTTCACTGTTGCAAGAGTGTATACAGAGTACATGCAGATTATGTAACGTATGTGATATTGGGAGCATGTGGCATGAGGTAAAACTCTGTGTGTGTGTGTGTGTGTGTGTGTGTGTGTGTGTGTGTGTGTGTGTGTGTGTGTGTGTGTGTGTGTGTGTGTGTGTGTGTGTGTGTGTGTGTGTGTGTGTGTTTGTGCGTATTAATCCATATTGTGTGTCCATGTGTAGTGTATGTGTGTTTGTGTATATTTTTGAGTGTGTGTATGTATGCCTATTGTGCAATTGCGTGTGTATGTGTGTGGCTGTGCATGTATATTTTTGAGTGTGTATATGTATGCCTATTGTGCATGAGTGTGCATGTGAGTATGTATGCATATTGTGCGTGAGTGTGCATGTGAGTATGTATGCATATTGTGTGTGTGTGTGTGTGTGTGTGTGTGTGTGTGTGTGTGTTGTTTTTTTAACCCCCATAGATATACAAAGTGCTGTACTGTGGGTAGAGTAACAGACTGCGGTGTGCTTGGGCTCTGGACCAGTACCATACATCTCCAGTCAGGGGCACTGAGACTGTGCACACATCTGGGACCAGTACCATACATCTGCGGTCAGGGGCACTGAGACTATCCACACATCTGGGACCAGTACCATACATCTGCAGTCAGGGGCACTGAGACTGTGCACACATCTGGGACCAGTACCATACATCTCCAGTCAGGGGCACTGAGACTGTGCACACATCTGGGACCAGTACCATACATCTCCAGTCAGGGGCACTGAGACTGTGCACACATCTGGGACCAGTGCCATACATCTCCAGTCAGGGGCACTGAGACTGTGCACACATCTGAGACCAGTACCATACATCTCCAGTCAGGGGCACTGAGACTGTGCACACATCTGGGACCAGTACCATACATCTCCAGTCAGGGACACTGAGACTGTGCACACATCTGAGACCAGTACCATACATCTCCAGTCAGGGACACTGAGACTGTGCACAGATCTGGGACCAGTATCATACATCTCCAGTCAGGGGCACTGAGACTGTGCACATATCTGGGACCAGTACCATACATCTGCAGTCAGGGGCACTGAGACTGTGCACACATCTGGGACCAGTGCCATACATCTCCAGTCAGGGGCACTGAGACTGTGCACACATCTGGGACCAGTGCCATACATCTCCAGTCAGGGGCACTGAGACTGTGCACAGATCTGGGACCAGTACCATACATCTCCAGTCAGGGGCACTGAGACTGTGCACAGACCTGGGACCAGTACCATACATCTCCAGTCAGGGGCACTGAGACTGTGCACAGATCTGGGACCAGTACCATACATCTGCAGTCAGGGGCACTGAGACTGTGCACACATCTGGGACCAGTACCATACATCTCCAGTCAGGGGCACTGTGAGTGTGCACACATCTGAGACCAGTACCATACATCTCCAGTCAGGGGCACTGTGACTGTACACACATCTGGGACCAGTACCATACATCTCCAGTCAGGGGCACTGAGACTGTGCACAGATCTGAGACCAGTACCATACATCTCCAGTCAGGGGCACTGTGACTGTGCACACATCTGGGACCAGTACCATACATCTCCAGTCATGGGCACTGAGACTGTGCACACATCTGGGACCAGTACCATACATCTCCAGTCAGGGGCACTGTGACTGTACACACATCTGGGACCAGTATCATACATCTCCAGTCAGGGGCACTGAGACTGTGCACACATCTGGGACCAGTACCATACATCTCCAGTCATGGGCACTGAGACTGTGCACACATCTGGGACCAGTACCATACATCTCCAGTCAGGGGCACTGAGACTGTGCACACATCTGGGACCAGTACCATACATCTCCAGTCAGGGGCACTGAGACTGTGCACACATCTGGGACCAGTACCATACATCTCCAGTCAGGGGCACTGAGACTGTGCACACATCTGAGACCAGTACCATACATCTCCAGTCAGGGACACTGAGACTGTGCACAGATCTGGGATCAGTACCATACATCTCCAGTCAGGGGCACTGAGGGAGCAGATGGTACCTTGATTGCCTTCCATCTTCCTGCAGAAACATAGAGCCACAGCACAGAGCACCTTAAGCCACATGTATGCAGGGTCACACGCGCGTCACATACATGTAAGGATATTTATGGAAGAGAATGTGGGAGTACACGAGCCGAGAGGTACCCAGACATGACCTTTAACCTTATGAATTTCTGAAAAAAAAAAAACTTTTGTCATTTGAAAAAATGAAGAGAGGGGGGAGAAGGGAGTGAGTGAGGAGAGTGTGTGTGAGAGAGAGAGAAAGAGAGAAAGAAATGAGCAGAGACCAGTGGATTGGAGATAAAAGAGAAAGAGCCCGCGACGTTAACAAGCTTTTTTTCAGAGTTAGCAGCGGCCGCGCGGCGTGAGAGAGACAGTGAGGGAGCGGGATTGTTACCGTCGCCTCAGACGCGGCGCTCCAGAGCTCCCTCTGAGCCCCGCGGATCCTAGTAGACGTCCGGCTCTCCGGCACAATTGATTACCGCAGCGCCCTGATTGCCCGTCTTCCATCTGCTCAGCCTCACTAAATTGCAACTTTTCCCCCAAACCGAGGAAAAGGGAGGGGGTACTCCGGAGATGGCACTAAATCAACTCCCCCACCTCCACCACACCCCATGCACCCATCTCCCGTACAAGCACCCCCACCACCCCCCCCCCCCCAGAGGAAAAATAATGAAATGCTTCTCAGGATTGATTTTTAAAAAGTGCCATCTAACATGCCTGCTGTAATTTGAAGATTTAATAGAATTTTATGAATAAAATACCTTCTTTTGATGTGTAACATTTCAGTTTTCATTTTTTATTTATTTAATAATTAATTTTTTGCCTGTTGGTTATAATCTCATTCTCTATTTAGATTTTCTTTTCGTGAAGTTTCCTTTTTTTCATTATTGATAAAGTCCCCGCTGTGGAGAGCCAGGGTGCCTGGCGTGTGTATTTTCTCCCTAAATGACGGCCCTTGATGCAGCTGAACCAGAATCTTCTCTGCGTTCTGCAGGAAATGAGGTCACCCAGGCAATCGGCTCTAACGGAGCGGATCAAAATCGTGGGTAGGCAAAGGTTGGACGGGGAGTTTTCCGGGAGCCGGAATGAGATTGCCGCCGCTGATGAACCAGCGAATAGACAGCCCTCCCAGGAAAGCGCCCCCTTCAGCTCATTACAAACATTACCTCTCAGTTCGCCTGTTATCTGGTCTGTAATGGCGTCCGTGAGCCCTCAGAATGCATGAATGTCTGCTACAAAAGACTACTCATTACAGTATGTTACATTACAATCGCTTTTATCCAGAGAAACATCAACAAGAACATCGACATCAACAACAAGGCATAGAGGCCCATTGATGATGAATACGTGTAGTGTTCACCCAACAAACACTAATTTGTGTTGCAACAAAAGAAAATACTAATCGAGCGATTAGACTATATTTTCACACAACTATACCTATAACATTATCCCAAAAGTAAATCCAAAGAAAGAAAAAAGAAAAGAAAATAAATCCAAATGAAAGGATATTTAAAAGAGGTCAGGGGAGCCATTGTTCAATCTGAAGAGGCAGGTCTTCAGTCTGCATTGGAAGATGCCAAAAGTACAGGTCAAATGTTTTTAGTGACAGAACACGAGAAGAAAGGGAGAAGGGCAGATGAAGAAAGAGAGAGGGAATAAAGTAAGAGAGAGAGAGAGGAAAAGAGGTGAGAGAAAAAGAGAAAAGGAAAGAAAAAGTAAAACAGAAAAAGCATCACAACTTCTGCCGGGAATGTGGGTTCAACACGGGGGAAATGAGCAAGGTAACCGGCCGTCTATTTCTTGCAGAAAACAGGACTTCCGGCTGGGTCGTGTGCAGCCTGCCCTGAGCATACAGGGTGCCCTTCTTCAGGAGAAAGGTCACTTGGAAACACCTTGCCTAAAAGCATGAGGGAACAGTAATGTGGCATAATGGCTCAGAAAAAGGGAGGGGGGGTCGGGGGTCGGGGGTGGCTGTAGACACAGTTTGCAGTTTCTAATCCCGGTTGGGGAATTGCCCTCGTGCAATGTGCTTTACAGCAATTGCCTTTTGGTGTGTAGCCAGCCGTACAAATGTCAAGCAGGAGGCTGTCCGCTAAGGGCATAAATACCAGCGATTAAGGGGGAAGAAGTTGTTGTTAGCAAATCTGTGGCTGTAAACTCCCGGAGGCTGAGGCTATAACGTAAACGCAGCGGGGATTTAAGCCCTGTCCCGGGGACGCCTAGCCGGGGATAGACTGGAGAGGCGCGTGAGCCGTGAAAACGCAAGGACCGGCAACAGAATAGAACAGAGTAAAACAGGATAGAGTATCTTATCTACAGAACCAGTTACAATGGGCTGTCACTCAGAGGACGGCTGAACACTGGGTTGCCAGTTCTGTAGATGACTCCTCCTAAGAGGATCACAATATCAACTCGACCCTTACCTTCTTGTTGCAGGCAGGCAGAATACTGGCAACCCGGGAATCCCATTGTGAAAGAGAAGTTCCTGCATACGGGGCACATTCCAACAGCCTGCACATTTATCATTTGTCACTAACATAAGCACAGTGCACCTAAAAAACCACCTACTACATGGTGTTGGCTTTTTTTTTTAAAAGCATGTGCCTCCCATCACTGGAAATTGATTGGGGGGGTTGCAGGTACGAGAGACGCACTCATCCCTCAAGGAAGCAATTTAACACCTGGAATTCTGGGAGTACCAGCCAGGTGTTTTCCTTTTGCATGGAGATTCCGTGTGACGCTCACACCGTCGGACAAATGACAGATTTAATTGCGTACTTCCGAACGTTCGCTCCGCACCGCCTCAGTAAGCAGTCCTGTGGCCGTCAGCGACTGGACCCCATCACAGGCATGAATCGAGCCCGATAATTGCCTCTCTGTTTTCATTTTTTTTACCCTTGATTTTCAAAGTATTCATACTCGTTATGCCAGGAAGACACCTGTTTAATTATCCACTGCCTTTCCGCCCCATTGGCTTCCACTGTAAGCTCGTTTAATTACACAATTCATCACCTTTTAAATATGGAAAAAATTCCTAAAACCCACAATAATTAAAGCCCATTGAAGGATGTCAGGAGATTTTTTTTTTCTCTTTTAATGGCCCCGTAAGTTTAGTAGCTAAAGACTTGCTGCTTGTCGAGAGTTTCAGTTTTTCTCTTTTTTTTAATTTTCCTTTCGTTCCCGTGTTTATTTTTTATTTTTTTATTCTCATCTATGTGGACATCCGTCTTCTCGTTTTTTAACCTCCGCAGTTGATGTTGTTCATGGAGTTTAACAGACTTACAGTAAATCATTAATCGCATCCAAAATCAAGCTAAAATGCTAAAAAGAATTGTAAGAGAAAAATAATAACAAGAACAATGAAAATTAACCGCCTCTTACTCCTATCCGTTTGTACTGAGCAGTAAGGCGCTTTCTTTGCAGCAAATTAGAGAATCACATTCCTGTTCCTGGTTCTCTTTGAGGGAACCTCTGGTTCCGCTCTGAGCTCTAATGTACAGTCCAGGGCGTGGGAAGGACAGCTCACACAGGCACATTTGCTCACAATCAGCCCGTCCTGTCAAACTCCATTCACCTCTCTCCGTCTGCAGCGAGCTCATTCTTATTCAACATGATTGCTTCCTTTTCTTCCCTCCTCAACAGATTGACTTCTCACTCAACCATGCTAGAAAAGGGTATATTCAAATTGTATTTTTTTTTCCTGAAGTGGGTGAGGTTGGTTTGTGTCTTGTTTTTTTCCCCTCTTAAATTATAATATTTATCGATGAAACATGACAAGTGCAAGTTCCCTAAGCCGTCCGCTCAAAGAATCTTGATTTGAAAGAGTCTGGCTTCTAAATGAAGAACGTCTCGGTGACGGGGAACGCACTTTGGGAATAACGGTAGTTTTCCATCCCTGAGCAAAGTGTCGATCAGAGGTGAATGGGACATTATGGAATCTGACAGGGTTGTAGTAATTATGTGGAAAACACTATTTGAATCAGTCCCTCTGATTGACGCTGATATTAGGGTAGCTAACAGTCCCATATGAAACAGAAATGGTTTGACCCATGATTTCCCCTGTTCTGCAACGTCCCACTCAATGAATGAGGCCGTCTGTGACTCACACTGGAAACAAAGCGGGCAACTGAAAACCAAACCACTAGGTGGCGCTCTTCTGAACACCCTATTGCATTTGGGTTGTTGTATTTTAACCCTCAGTGGCGAACTCCAGATTGGGATGTCTGTGTCTTTCCAAAAATACAGTATACGAATACACTGTAGTCACCAGGAACAGCAGTCTACTCGTATATTTAACTGTTCAATGTTTTTCAATGGGGCAGTTGTGTGCAGCAGCATCATTTTGTATAATTGTTCAAGGATTTTCTTTGTGGCACCAAACCAGGTCTCTTCAAATGCCACGGCTTTCAAATTCTATAAACGGTGAGGCTTTTCAAATGGCATTGCATTCATTATCGGGCAGTTTAATTGTTCTATACCAATCAGGATCTGCAATTAACCCAGAGTGTTTTGGTGGATTGTGTGTGTGTGTGCGTGTGTGTGTGTGTGTGTGTGTGTGTGTGTGTGTGTGTGTGTGTGTGTGTGTGTGTGCGGCATGCGCGTGTGTGTATATTGCTGTTGTGTGGGGAGTTCAGAGTGGTAATTTCGACAAGGTAAGCCGCCAGAAGGAATCTCTTTGGGGAGAGAACGATGTGAAAGGTTTTATTAATACTTTTTTTTTTTCCCATTCTCTTCTTCCGCTGTGAAATTAAGAATGCGGGCTGGAGCTCACACGTCGGTGTGATCAAGTTCAAACCGGTCACAAAAGGAGCCTTTTATATAGCCCGCCACCAGCCTTCCATCGGTGAAAATTGAAATTGTGCCCTCTGTCGTGACCTGTGTGCGCCTGGGGACCGGAGATATACGCTACCCTTTCTGAGGGCACAATACCGCCACATGCCGCGGTCTGATTTGCAGTGAGGACGGATTAATTTACTCCCCAAATTAACTGTTAATTCCTTCTTATCTTCACCCGTGACCCATCATCGGAGAGGAGGGAGGGAGGGAGGGAGGATCCACCCCATCCCCACCCCCACCCCCCAATGTGTATTTGACTTAACAGGTTCCTGTTTTATGTAGATGCACTTTTACACAGCGTAATGATTTTGCCATTAGATGTCTGAATGATTGGTGTTGGCTTCTTGTAAACACCTCCGTGCAGATGTGTCCCGTGGGGGCGGCTGGCGGCGGAGCGCGGTACGCCGCCTCAACCATTTCGCTTCCCCATCCTGGAGCACTGCCGAATTTTCGCAACCGTTCCCCCGTTCCCCTACCCTCCGGTAAAAAAAGGCCGTAACAACCTCCTCTCAGTTGCTGTGAATAAGTTCTCTCTCTGACGCTCGGTCATTGCCGTGCATATCTGCGGTGCTAAGAAGCAATATAAGGCGCGATTTTGATTGGCACCTACCTACGATGATATCATGAAACTGTGTTTCAATGCGTTTTGACGGTGAGATTTAATCCAGTTGAGCTGCTCTGGTGCAAAGCCAGTAAGATTTATAATGACATGACATGACATGACATAACATACTGATTAGAACATGAGGTCTAAAGCATGACAATATCGATTATTAACAGAATAACAGTGCATTATATATTCATATATATAACGTCATTTTGAACCATTGATTTTGTATTGGTGTCTTGTAAGCATCATGCATAATGACAGTGCTGTCATAAACCTTAGTAATAAGTGATAAAATATTGTCATGATGTGATACCTATGTGATGCTTATTGATGAGGTAAGTATGCTTTATGACTTATAGTTCAAGAAAAGTGTTAGCAAAAAGGCTTAGCCTAGCAGCTGTGCATGGCTAACATTCAAGCTTCTAAAAGTGATGAGAAGGGGGAGGGGGGGTGGGGGTTGTCTGATAGGGGGATTTGTGTTTTAGGGGTAGGGGTATGGGGGGGTAGGGGTGCCCAGGTAAGGCCTTACCTGCCATCTAGGATTCTCTCTCACTTTCACACCACATTAATTTAATGTGAGATCCTCCCCCCCCCCCCCCCCCCCCCCCCCCACACACACACACACACACACACATACACACACACACACACACACACACACACATCGTACGTTAGCAGCCCGACTTGTGCAGATAAATGCCTTCCAATGCTGTTTCCAATGTGAGGACATGGGAAAGAGGACGGGGGGGGGGGGGGGGGGGAGAGAGTCGGAGATAGAGCGACGGAGAGAAAGAACACTTTGTTCGGACAAATCTCATCGGCTATGCATGAAATTCAAAGATTTGCAATTTCAAAGCCCTGCAAATATGATCTTTTTTACTCTCTCTCTCTCTCTCTCTCTCTCTTTCTCTGTCTCTCTTGCTCTTTCCCTGTTTCTGCTCTTGCATTAATTCTCTCACCAAAAACAATGAAACACTTGCAAATGTGTGCCTCCTCTTCCACCTAGTTCTACCTCTGAGCTCTCTCCAGCACTCACTCTTAGGAGCAAACTTCTCTCCAACACTCAATCTTTAAAGCACACTTCTCCCTCCAACACTCACACTGACGTACACTTCTCTTCAACTCTCACTCTTAAAAGCACACTTCTCTCTCCAACTCTCATTCTTAAAAGCACACTTCTCTCTCCAACACTCAACACTCTTCCACACTACTGAGTAGCCTTGGTGAGTACATAGGACGAGAAAGTCGTTGAGTAGATGAACATTTTTCAAATTGCAGTATACTTGAAACACCCGGATGACACACTTACTTCTGGGGTTTCGCTGAGTCCATTCAGGAGCACACTTTTCAAGAAGTACACAAACATTTTGGTCACATAAATATGATGTGAAGCTTCATTTTAAAAAAGTGAGGCGTAGCTTAAACGCACACTTCTCAGTCTTGAAAACACTCTTCTCTCCCACACTTGCACACAGACATACACTTCTGTCCAACACTTACACACAGACACACACTTCTCTCCAACACTTACACACAGACACACACTTCTCTCCAACACTTACACACAGACACACACTTCTGTCCAACACTTACACACAGACACACCCTTCTGTCCAACACTCCCTCTTAAAAGCACACTTTTCTCCAACACTTACACACAGACACACACTTCTATCCAACACTCACTCTTAAAAGCACACTTCTCTCTCTAACACTCAAACTTACAACTTACAGCACATTGGATTTAAAATAAAACAATGAACATGAGGTTAAAGTGCAGACTGACGGTATCAAATGAGCCTCAAACCATCACTTTGCTGCCAAATATGCAGTAGATGTGGATGGATCACTTTAAGGGTTTCTTCTCCCCACTTACTGTATTTTTCCATAGAGTTCAATAGGAAAATGAGTCCGGAACCCTTCAAGTGATCCATCCATATCTACTGCATATCTGGCAGCAGAGTGATGGTTTGAGGCTCATTTGATACCTCAGACCCTTGAAGACCCATTTAGCCAACCATGTATTCCATACTGTTCCAGCATAATTTACAGCTAAATCTAGTCCCACCCCCCAATTCCCATAGAGATCCATTCAAATGCAGAGGTTATAGTATCGCTTAAGAGTACCTGAATATAAGACATCAAGAGTCTTTTGATGTCGTTGGGTCACAGACATCAGGATGTCATGGCATGCAAAGGAAATGCAACCAATTATAAAATATGATTACCTTTTTTAAGTTTATGTTAATTTGTCCAATTAAAATGCGTGGGACTATGTATAAAAAGAGCTACAATTGCTACACAGAAAAATTATCTGAAAAATTATACCCACCTTGAAAAATACGGTTTACCAAGACTGGACTTAGTGACGGTTTGGAAAAACACTCTTCGTATGCAGATGGCAGTTACCATTTACATGGCCATGTAAGGGGGGGTCGGGACGGAGGAACAGACGCAACTGAAAGGGATTCAGAAAGTTATCCACGAACCGTGGACAACTAATAGAGGGAAGGAGAAAGGAGAAATAAAAGAAAATAAAGAAATAAAAACGACCCAAATAAACTAGGGCGAGACTCTCAGAGAGTCGAGAAATTAAACAGAGAGGGATGTAATCCGGGCGTAAGCCAAAAATAATAAGAACCCAAATAATTTGGGCGAAGCTTGCAGGTTTGAGCAGAGAAAAGAAACACAACAGAATAGCCTCTAACTCAGAAACTATCAAAGCTAAAATAAAGGCAAACGGAAACCAGGCGAAGCCAAGGTTGCTGTCTAGTAGCAAGCCAGTGAAACAAAAACCAAGGCAGGAAAATAAAGAGTAAAGAGAACAAAACCCTAAGAACTAAATACTCTAAATACTACAGGCAAGTCCCGCGTATACTTTTGAAGCCCAAAAGCACAAGTGGTTGCCTGAAGTTCCTATACCGAGTTACCTGGTTAGAGTGGCAAGAATGACACGCAAGAGGAAGCGGCACGCTTATAAAGCCAGCAGGAAACTCGGAACAGGTGCGCCAGGTAATCACCTGGCAGCGGAAAAACACAGCGCGGCTGGCGGAAAAGTAACCCTGGAGCGCCCTCTCCCGTGGCCCAGAGGAGGCAGGTCCGCTGAGATGAAAGGAAGGCTGCCAAACCGTGACAGGCCATGGATGCAGTCACATGACCAGTGGGCTGGGCTCTGTGGCAGACCATATGCTGGCTATTAACAGCACATGATACAGAGCATTAAGTGCTTCAGTTCATTCATGTTTTATTACCCCGTCCTCCAGCGGGGTTGTAAATGCTTCTAACGCCCTTAAATAAAAAGCTTCTGCTGTGGCTTGTACAGTAGGGGCCTGTGAATCCCCACCCCGCCCAACCACGGGTAATGTTTTCTTACGCTTGTTTTAGTTTGACAAAGTGGGTTTTAGAAGCACTCCTGTTTCATTTCAAGTTTTAAAGAACTTCCCTGGTGTGCTCTGACTTAGCCCTTTGAATCAGTCTTCCCATTTTGCACACCTGACAACGGGTTCAGAATCATCTGTGAGACGTATAAAAGCCAAAAAGCCTCAACCCGGCTCAGACAGGTGTGGTAGTTCAGCCGTGGGCCTTCACCTTGAGATTTATTATTTTTTCGGCATGTCTGCACAAGACAAAGCCCGGGCCTTCGTTGTATTTGAATTAGGATCTTTCTTGGAAGACGTTATTTTGTGTCTCTGAATGAGCCAGTAAGGAGGTTGAGCTGCCTGGTGCTTTGGAAGGATACCATAGGGCTTATTGATTTGTGGCTTTGCTCTCTTCGCTCTGTGTTTACTCATAATAAATGTCTCAGCACCGAAAAGTATATTTTGTATGACTAGGTTTGTCAACAATCATAAAAACATATAGTCTATTTTATAATATCACATATAATGCATAAATTGTAATGCATAATAATTTTTTTTTTTTTTGCAAAATATGCATTTAAGAAGGTAAGCACACCAATGGAGCTTAGTTTCACCATACCTGACATCTTTAATGGCAGTGTAGGGTCAGCTGACCCTAAAACAAAAGCAATTTTCCAACCACCTCCGATCAAAGCCAGCAAAGCCTGGCGCAACTGAACCGTAAAATTGTGGTTAGAGGACAGAGCGGCACCAGGCCAGCCTTCAAACAGGAGAGAGAAAGAGACACTTCTGACCTTGTCTCCAGAGAAGGGCCAGTGGGCATTTGCAAGGCTCAAATCACGGGCGATGGGGTGACTGTTTTGGGAGAGTTCCCCCTTTGAGGAACGAAAATTGAGGGCAGCTACAAGTTGACTGAAAGGGCTCGAGCAGTCATGGAGAATCTAAATTGAGCTGTTGAAGAGGGTCTTTATGTATATTGGCGAGTGCCACTTGAGTCTTGAGTCTACAAATGTGGACATGCCTTCACTGCCACTGGGGTTTCAAGGTTCCCCACAAGCAATTTCAAGGCACCCCATTGACCTCGCGAATCGGCCGGGCAGTCACTAGACTGCATGCAGGTAGCAGCCAATCGGGACTGCCATTTATAGGATAATGCCCCACCCCTTCTTCAGGTTCCCCACAAGACCAGAAGTGAGTGGACCCCTAGGGTTAGGGTTAGGGATCAAAAGACATTGTGTGACCAATGTGACCCCTGTATGTCAATGAGGGCTGCTCATCCTGCTTGATGCCTTGCTGCTTAATTTTGATGGTTGTTACTGCATGCAAGTTTTGTTGGTGGTCACATTGCACACAGTTATGATTTCTGCTATGCTGCAATGAATTGATTGTAATAGTGGTGTTGGCCAAATGTATTAGCGTCAATAAACATAGGGGGTGACTGGGCTGGTCCGCAATCGCAAACTCAACAAACTCCTGGTCCACAATTTCAATTTACCCCCCACCCCAGTTTAGTATCACAATATGTTGCCCCGCACACACTTACAAGACTATGCCTATACTGCAATGCCTACCATATGTGAACTGTTAAACATTTCTGGGTAAAATTATCAGTTCAATTGAAAACATACTGAAACAGCCGTTCCGTCCTACTGTAACCCAGCTTCGAATCACAGCTCGAGCCCACGCAACAAGCCGTACAATTGGTCCACTGAGCCAAAGACCAAGGTCCCCAGCCTAAGAGGAACCAATCACACATGATAACTCATTTCACATTCACATTTCAGTATTTAGGCAGACGCCCTTATCCAGAGCAACTTTGACAGATTGCATTTTTACATACAATCGATTTATACAGCTCCGCCATCACCTCTGCATGTCCAGAAATGCAGGAGAAAGTTTCCGTAAATCTCCGAACATCACCGTGCAGCCAGGGTGACGGCTGGTCTCTGGGTAGCGGAAGCACGTTGGGAGATTGACGGTGACATTTAAGTGCACTTGGCAGCTCTTTACCCTTTAGCCGCTTGATTAATAAGGATGAAAACACAAGGTTATTATTTGCTCAAACCTCCTTTAATTTTGAGATAATGGAGTCACATCATCTTTTTTCCCCAGAGTAATTTTTCATAATTGTTTTGATAACCCTCTGAGAAAGGGGGGTTGATTGAGGTGTAGGGTGGGACACGTTGGGATTGGGGCTGCGGGTACAGAGGGGGGAGTCATGGTAACATGCGGGGACTGCGGTGGCTCAGTATAGTAAATGATTATGTTAATGCTGAGTGACACTTACTTAAATGGTGGAAGTGGTAGAAAATATTTGGTATAGAAAAAATAAATCAATAAAAAACAAAACTGAAAAAAAAAAAAATAACTTGAATGTTAACCATTCCAGTTTTTCTCGATTGCTTACACACTATTACCAGGCTTATGAACTAAACATCCCAAAACATAACGCCATCTACCAAAACACAGACCCATTTCCCAAAACTATAAACACTATTCCCCTGTTTTCACACATGATTCAGATTTGTTGAACTTTTAGTGCAAAACTCTACACACACAAATTCCTTCATATATCACTGGCTGCCCCATGTGCCCATTTAAAAAAACATTGGCATTCAATATCATTAACTCAAGTCACCACAGCTGAAACCCAATTAGCACACAATTACCCAGGTGGAAACACTAGGAGTGAAAATGGTTCACACACCAATCAGAACCTTAGATAGATAGGTAAAGGGGCCTGGGTCAGTTCAGTTGTTTTGGAACAATGGATCCAGAAGGACACAAAGGAAGAGGACGTGGACACAGGAGGAGGAGGAGGAGTGGATCACCGAGTACTGTACTGTATACTGTCTGAAATGCATTGAATTACTGTACCATCTCACATACAGTTACAGTAATGTAGAGTTACTGTATGCTCCTATTTTGTATAAAGGATGGTTTACAGTTACAGTATCCTAGTGTTTCACCGGGCCATTGTGAATGTCCCTGGCCAGCGAGGGGGGAATGTGGCCATGTGTGCCGCCATCAGCCACTGAGGGGTCCTCCACCGCCATGCCATCCTTGGTCCATACAACACCATGCTTCTGCTAGCTTTCCTCGATAGTCTGCGAGATCATGTATACCAACTAGACCAGAGAGAACCAGCACAATCAGAGCAGCCATGCTACGTTGTCATTTGGGACAACGTCAGTTTCCACCGGGCTGCTCTAGTTCATGACTGGTTCACCAATAACCCAAGATTCAGCAACATCGTTCTACCGGCATATTGTCCCTTCCTAAACCCCATAGAGGAGTTTTTTCGGCATGACGGTGGAAGGTCTATGACCGAGACCCCTACATCTGTGTTCACCTCCTCCAGGCCATGGAGGAAGCTTGTTTAGACATCACGGTTGAGGCTTGCCAGGGGTGGATAAGGCATACAAGGGGTTTTTTCCCCCGCTGCCTGGCTAGGGCTAATATTGCCTGTGAAGTTGATGAGATTCTCTGGCCTGACCCAGACCAGAGACGGGATGCTGCGGCAGAATAAATTTATTTAAGTACATTTTTTTTTCATTGCTTTACAGTATATTGTTTTGGAAATTGTACTGTATTGTAGAGTACATTAAGGAATAAAAAATTTGCAAATTTATAATTTGTTGTGTCTTTCATATTGTGTTCATGTACTGTAAAGAGGTTGTTGTGGGGGAAACCATAAGCAACATTACTCGTTGCAGGTTTTTACAGTAGTGTTTTGAATTTCTCACCAGTGTGTAAGACTATGTTGTAGTGTATGTGTTTTTGATGGCTTTTGTGTTATGTCTGAAGGCAAAGTTTGGTTTTTCAACAAGATTACATGGTTTTGAATGGAGAGTTTGCTTTTGACCTGGAAGTTTGAAGTTTGGGGAGTTCAGTGTGCAGTTACGGATTTGTGTTTAGAGTATTGGGAAATGGAGCATAATTTCAAGAAATGTGTCTTTGCGATCAAGAAACTGTAATTGGGCAGATGCAACCACACAGATCTTATGAGCGGTGGGGACTTCTATTTTTGTCCAGCTGGTCCTTATGTATGGGCAGGTCTACCCTGAATATCACACAGCAAAACCACCAAAACAGAGAGGATTAGCCTGCAGGACTATGGACCAGTGGTTGTAACCCAAAGGTTGCAGGTTCGATTCCCAGCTAGGACACTGCCGTTGTACCCTTGAGCAAGATACTACTTCTCCTGCATTGATCCAGTATATATACAGCTGTATAAATGGATACTATGTAAAAATGCAAAAGGCTGTGTAAGTCGCTCTGGATAAGAGCAGCTGCTCCATGCCTGTAATGTAATGGAACTATTCACTCTTATTGCGTCTCCTCGTGCTTGACCTTTCCTTCCTTAGCAGCCATTCACGTCTCTCAACTCCTCCACACCTATGAAGGTGCCGCACATAATTTCATTTCGGCAGCTCTAAGAACATTTGTTTCCGAGAGCCGGCATTGAGATCACTGGAGATCACGCCCCGTGTCTGCGCTGTTTCTGAAAGCAGGGCATTTGGCCTTCTGCAGTTTCACACAATGAGTGCCTGGTGAGAAGAACAGCCCACCTCCCATTGACTTGTTTAAATCTGCGCTCCCAGAACATACCGTTAATAAGTGGAGAGGATACAAAGGCCTTATCATAATGGAGACGCGACTCTAAATAACTTATCTGTAAAGATCTGACCTTGTGTTGTTGATTGCATTTTTCAGACCAAGTTTTTTTTTTCCGCAGCTATAAAGTTTATCTGAAATTTAAAAAAAAAAATAGTTTCAAGGCTTTCCCTCGCTTGCCTTTATGTACACACAGTATATTATCTTCTGCTCTGAGGCAGCAGGGTTACATAAACTGCTTTTGGAAACTTTACTTGGGTGAATAAAAGCCTGATTGTTCCCTGGGATGAGGGGTTTGAATATGAGTGTGATTAGTTTCCTGGGATGAGAAGTTTGAATAGGAGTGTGATTAGTTTCCTGGGATGAGGAGTTTGAATAGAAGTGCGATTAGTTCCCTGGGAGCGTGATTAGTTTCCTGGGATGAGGAGTTTCAATATGAGTGTGATTAGTTTCCTGGGATGAGGAGTTTGAACAGGAGTGTGATTAGTTTCATGCTATGATGAGTTTGAACAGGAGTGTGATTAGTTTCCTGGGATGAGGAGATTGAATAGCAGTGTGATTTGTTTCATGCGATGAGGAGTTTGAACAGGAGTGTGATTAGTTTCCTGGGATGAGGAGTTTGAACAGGAGTGTGATTAGTTTCCTGGGATGAGGAGTTTGAATAGGAGTGTGATTAGTTTCCTGGGATGAGGAGTTTGAATAGGAGTGTGATTAGTTTTCTGGGATGAGGAGTTTGAATAGGAGTGTGATTAGTTTTCTGGGACGAGGAGTTTGAATAGGAGTATGATTAGTTTTCTGGGATGAGGAGTTTGAATAGGAAGGGCCGCTCTTTGAAAACTGCAGCTGTCCTCATCCCCTTTGCTCAGGCGGCAGGTCAATGCCATTTCCTTCAGCTGAGAAAAGCCCCATTCCAACTCACACATGTAATCCGCCTGCACTGCTGAAATCCTGACGGTCACCCTGTGACCTTCACACAGTGGATTGGATTAGCGCAGGAACACAAGGGCTTCTGGCTGGCCTGGCTGCAGTCACAGGGTTTGATCTGTGATGTACCATAGCTATTTCACTTCACTTCCTTTTACAGGCATGTGTCTGTGTGTGTGTGTGTGTGTGTGTGTGTGT
>CM056381.1:38723835-38726335 GCA_029718625.1 Synaphobranchus kaupii | reverse complement strand
GCCATTAGGTCTGCAACGTGAGCGCAGCACCATCCCTTGTACCTTTTCTAAAACCGCTGTCGCATTTAGCCTGACAAGAAACAGCAGCGCAGGCTTAAGTGTGTGTTGCAAGCGGGAGAAAATGGACTGTTCCACCCTTCTCTCAAAGGCATGAAGACCCCAGGTATGACATTTAGTCTACTTACAGTCTGTCACCACTTTATACTGCGGCGACCTTTCAACTGACCAACTGACAAATTATAGACCTTTTAGCTAATATGGGGGGGGGGGGGGGGGGCACCGTACAATTTCTTTGTTAAATATGTCTTCACAGTAAAATTCTAAGTGTTCGTTTAATTTGATCAAGAGTTTTTACGATTCGGAGAAGGCTCAAATGTAGCGTGTCACAGTAAAAATGTACTTTAAAATCAGAAGGAAAGAGTAGCACAATGAAAGTAAAACAGCATTTCTCAGGTACAATAAACCAGGTATTTCAAAGCAACACTTGACACACTGACGGGTGCTTTTTTAATTAACGGTGTTAGAAGTGATGTAAATTGAGCTGAGTTGTTGAACGACACATAGTCGTGGGCAGATTATTGAGCCCACATCTTGCTCTTTTCCTTATCTACTCTGTTCTTCTATCTTGCTCTTCTCTTGGACAATTGTTTTCAATTTCTCTGTAATAAACTTGCATAAATTCTTTATGACATATCGCAACTTGTCGAGAACGCAAGACAAATACCATTTTTTGATAATAATTGTGAAGGACTGATGATTTATTAAACGACACGGCATAACACTGTGTCTTATGCTGTGTCTTTCCGAAAGCTGGCATAGAAAAAAAATGATGCTTAATGATATCGCACTTAACTGCAACCTTTATATTTTAACTTACTAGTTTGTATTGTTATTGAGAAGTCAAGAAAACTGCAATAAAGTACATTTCAAAAAATGGTAAAACTATACAATAGTAACTATATAATTTAAAAAAATTACTGAGCATGCAAACACATTCAGCATTAAAGACAAGCAATAAAACCTGATAACTTTACAAGTGATATTTATGACATACTTAAAGCTGAAGTACACAACATTTTTTGAAAAATATTGGGAAACGGTCATGCTTAGTTGGTATAGCAATCATAGAAAGAACTGCTGCGAGAGAAATCCAGCACCATGCACTGCCTTTAATTGAGTTCTAAAACCAACGATTCGGCCCAAATTTTGTTTTCAAAACAAAGTGGCTTATGACTTGACTTCATCATCATCATCATCATCATGCTCTTCCCAGGCCCATTGTGCTTTTGACTCTCCTCTTTATCTTACAACACCAGGAAGTGGGCCAGGTTCAGGCCCCCCTCCCCGATAAATTTGCAGATATGCCATATATTAATTGTGACCCGCACCCACCCCCCACAATGAAATATGTATGTGTTGGTAAAGGGCGCGCACGCTCCATGTTATTGAAAAAGCTGAGGGTCAGACATTCCCTTGCAGGACCTCAACTCCATTAGCACTTTTATTTAAGAGCCACAGAGACAGGGATTGTACATACACAAGTTGGTCAAAAACAAGGTTAATTACCGGCAACATAAACTAGAGAGAGAGAGAGAGAGAGAGCAAGAGAGAGAGAGAAAGAGAGAGAGCCAGAGAGAAAGCAAGAAACAGAGAGAGAGCGAGAGAGAGAGAAAGAGAGAGAGCCAGAGAGAGAGAGAGAGAGAAAGAAAGAGAGAGAGAAAGAGAGCGAGAGAAAGAGAAAGAGAGAGCCAGAGAGAGAGAAAGAGAGTGAGCCAGAGAGAAAGCGAGAGAGAAAGAGAGAGAGAGAGAGCCAGTGAGAGAGAGAAAGAAAGTCGAAGAAGACAAATGGGTCTAAATGAGGGACCGCTGAGCACTCTATGGAGCTAATGGGCCATCTGCGTTTCTCTGAAGTGTGTGTGTGTGTGTGTGTGTGAGGGGCAGGTGTGAGAGGTGTGTGTGTGGGGGGGGGGGGGGGGGGGTTAAGCATATAGGTTCTGTAATGTAATTACCTGTAGGGTGGCTGCACGGCATGTGTGTGTGTGTGTGTGTGTGAGGGGCGGGTGTGAGAGGTGTGTGTGTGTGTGTGTGTGTGTGTGTGAGGGGCGGGTGTGAGAGGTGTGTGTGTGTGTGTGTGTGTGTGTGTGTGAGGGGCGGGTGTGAGAGGTGTGTGTGTGTGTGTGTGTGTGTGTGTGTGTGTGAGGGGCGGGTGTGAGAGGTGTGTGTGTGTGTGTGTGTGTGTGTGTGTGTGTGTGTGAGGGGCGGGTGTGAGAGGTGTATGTGTGTGTGTGTGTGTGTGTGTGTGTGTGAGGGGTGGGTGTGAGAGGTGTGTGTGTGTGTGTGTGTGTGTGTGAGGGGTGGGTGTGAGAGGTGTGTGTGTGTGTGAGGGGCGGGTGTGAGAGGTGTATGTGTGTGTGTGTGTGTGAGGGGCGGGTGTGAGAGGTGTGTGTGTGAGAGGTGTGTGTGTGTGTGTGTGTGTAAGGGGTGGGTGTGAGAGGTATGT
>CM056381.1:38708835-38721335 GCA_029718625.1 Synaphobranchus kaupii | reverse complement strand
AGGGGTAACCATCCACCACACAGGCTGTTGGATAAAAGAGGGGGGATGCTGGAGCCTATCCCAGCATGCATTGGGCGAGAGGCAGGAATACACCCAGGACAGGCCACCAATCCATCACAGGGCACACACACCGTTCACTCACACACTCACTGTGGAAAATCATGCGTCTCCCACATACGTACCTCTCAATGACACCCCCAAAAACAATCTAACAAAGAGGAGTTACAAAGATCCCCCCCACTTCCGTCAGTTCAACTGCACATCAAAAATTATTCAGAGCTAATTCAACTGTAACAGGGTTCATCTGACTCCAATTTGGCAAAAATGCACTCTTATCTGAGAAATGAACGTACACTGTCAGAGTCGATTTAGCGCTGAACATTCTGCCGCGGTTTTGGGGTCACGTAGGTGGTGAAGGTCCTGCTGATGATTGGGAGATATCGTACGTATCATACGCTAAAATCACTTATCATTATGCAAGGTCCTGCTGATGATTGGGAGATATCGTACGTATCATACGCTAAAATCAGTTATCATTATGCAAGGTCCTGCTGATGATCGGGAGATATCGTACGTATCATACGCTAAAATCAGTTATCATTATGCAAGGTCCTACTGATTATTGGGAGATATCGTACGTATCATACGCTAAAATCACTTATCATTATGCAAGGTCCTACTGATTATTGGGAGATATTGTACGTATCATACGCTAAAATCACTTATCATTATGCAAGGTCCTGCTGATTATTGGAAGATATCGTACGTATCATACGCTAAAATCACTTATCATTATGCAAGGTCCTACTGATTATTGGAAGATATCGTACGTATCATATGCTAAAATCACTTATCATTATGCAAGGTCCTGCTGATGATTGGGAGATATCGTACGCATCATACGCTAAAATCACTTATCATTATGCAAGGTCCTGCTGATGATTGGGAGATATCGTACGTATCATACGCTAAAATCAGTTATCATTATGCAAGGTCCTGCTGATGATTGGGAGATATCGTACGTATCATACGTTAAAATCACTTATCATTATGCACATATATTACAGCCCAGGTTTTCAGCTTGATTCTCATTTACTGTTGGCACCTGCTCTGAATCTCATTTTCTTGTCTTTCCTGTTTACCCTGTGATAATTTCACGTGTAATCATTGTAAAGAGCATCTGCTAAATACCGCTAAGAATGGTGATGAGCGGTAAAAAAATAATTATAATGATAGAGATATTAAGGGAAGGCACGGTGGTGCAGTGGTTAGCACTGTCGGCTCACAGCAAGAAGGTACCAAGTTCGAATCCCGGCCGAGGGCCTTTCTGTGTGGAGTTTGCCTGTTGTCCCCGTGTCCGCGTGGGTTTCCTCCGGGTACTCCGGTTTCCTCCCACGGTGCAAAAGCATGCAGGTTAGGCTAATTGGAGACTCTGAATTGCCCATAGGTATGAGTGTGTGAGTGAATGGTGTGTGTGCTGTGTGATGGATTGTCCAGAGTGTATTCCTGCCTCTCGCCCAATGCATGCTGGGATAGGTTCCAGCCCCCCGCGACCCTGACCAAGAATAAGTGGGTTAGATAATGGATGGATGGATGAAGATATTAAGTATATGAAATATGTATATACATATAATAATAAGCGTGGGCTTTTAGCCACAGCGTTGCTCATTATCCTAACGCTGCTTTCTTTCATCTCCCCGTTTGGTCTTTTTGCTCGACGACACTCTTCACATGATAGAAAATCCCCTCGCCCGGTGGGAGCCAGCGGGGGGCATCAACGAAACAACCTGCCAACGAAGGAGAGAGAGGGGGGGGGAGAAAGAGAGAGAGAGAGAGGGAGGGAGAAAGAGAGAGAGAGAGAGAGGGAGAGAGAGAGGGAGGGAAGAGAGAGAGGCAGAGAAAGGGAAAGAGAGGAAGAGAGAGGGGGAGGGAGAATGAGAGAGAGAGGAAGAGAGAGTGGGAGGGAGAAAGAGGGGAGAGGAAGAGAGACAGATATAGAGATGAAGGGAGAGAGCATGTGAAAGGGAGAGAAAGATTAGCAGAGAACAGGAATGACCGTGGGGAGCCTTCTGACCAGCATACCTCTCCATCCTCATCAAAGATAGAGGGGTAAAGACAGAGAAAGCGAGAAAGAGGGAGAGCAGGAACTACACACTCTCTAATGAAGTAGAGCTGAACTGCATGGTGAGCAGGCCTTCACCGTGAGAGGCCATTACCATCATACCAGCTCGCCACAGGCTCCAGGTTACTGCAATTAAAGGGCTGTCCGGCTGGCTTATCGTTCACGCGCCTGCACAAAATGGGCAAATTCTAGTTTCTTTTGTGCTTCTCTTGTCCGTGAGGATTACAGGGAGGGTAGTGAACAGGGTTTTTGGCCGGGGGGTGGGAGTGGATAACAGGGGCAGGCGTTCATGGAAGTGTTCGAGTGTTCACAGAACGTGCTTGAATTAATTAGTCTGCATGTTCTGTACCTGAGAAATCTTAAAAAAGGCCCTTCTTAGCCTGCTGTCGTTCGTTACTTCCACCCCGCCTCTTGCTCCTCATTACCAGGCATTATCACAAAGGTGGGGAAGAAGCTCTTCTGTGGTATACCTCACCTTTTTGTTTCGCTAAAGATGTCTGTTCCTTTGTCTGTTCTCTTCCCTCTCAGAAGCAAAACATGTTCTGTTCCTTTTCTTGCACATTATCAAATTATTTTATTTTTTTTCCCTGATGCACAAAGCAGACGATGCCAGTCTTTGGATGGGGTCCTGTCTTTGTTACGGAAGAGAGCCTCCTGTCTCCCGGTGGCAATCTTCTCCCCGACACCTGACTGGAGCAACACCTAGGTCACCTACACCTACACCTACCTAGGTCACCGCGACGTTTCTACGCCTTTAACCCCTGGTTCCCAGAGCCTTAAGCTTTGCCTTTTATGGGAAGGAGGCCTTGGGTTGGTGGAACACGACATTAGACAAAAGGGCCCCCCCCCCCCCCCTCCCCCCCCCCTTCTCTCTCCTCCAGAGTGACCGTTGGTCTTAATCTCCCTCTCTTTTAAACCCCCCTGAAAGGCCTGCTTATCAGCCTCTCCGCTCCAGCAGCAGATCTGTCACCCCCAGCCTGAAAAGACTGCTCATTATGTCACGTGCCCGGGGTCATCGATCGGACCGACACAGAGAGGTGCTGGGAGCCCATTCAGGCCTCAGTCTCTTCCCGCCATTCTTCCTTTTCATCCTCTGCACTTTTTAAAAAGACTTGGGAGTAAAAAGAAACCGCTGAAATAGTCAGCGGCAGGTATTAATATCATAGCTTTCCAGGCTCAAGCTACGACCTCCTGACGGCTGACATCTTTTCTTTTTTTTTATGTAAAAAGCTATATATCTCCTCTCCAAGATCCACAGATTTCTAGTTATGTCATCCTTTTTTTCCATGAGTTTCTAGAGAGTTCTAGAGCCAAAATATATAAAAATTGTTGTTGACTCAACTTAACACGATTCAGTTAACTCAGGTAAGTTAATATTAAATTTCAGTTTATTCAATGGCTGTAAGCACTTGGCAAAATCTACAAAGGAATTACATTGAGGAATGGCCCTGCCATTCAAAATAGATCCAAAATCTAAATGTGCAAACAAAGCTCACACAAACATGCATGAGTTGTAATTGCTGTCAGAGGCCTACCTACAAAGTATTGACTCTCATTGTAAAGACTTACAATGAGAAATGTAAGTCCTTAATTTTTTTTAAATGTTGTTGAATAAAAGATTTTTTGCATCATAAATGTGCTGAATTTACTGTATTGATTTCAATGTGTTAAAATTTGAAAAGGTGCAACAGAATGATTTCAAGGGGTGTGGATACTGAATACTTTATGAAGGCACTGTATATATTCAATGGAATAAATTCAGACCTCCTATACAGATCCTTTCCAAAAAATTAGAATATCATGGAAAAGTTGTTTTTTTTCCATAATTCCATTCAAAAAGTGAAACTTTCATAGATTATAGATTCATTACACACAAAGTGAAATATTTCTAGCCTTTATTTGTTTAATTTTTCATAATTTTGGCTTACAGCTCCAGAAAACCCCCAAAACAGTATTTCAAGAAATTAGAATAGTGTGTCGAAAATCAGAATTTACTTCAGTTATTTCAGAGAATGAATGTTTTAGACTGAGTGTCACACTCTAATCATCTAATTTACTCAAAACACCTGCAAATTTTTTCTACAGGGTTGTCGTTAAATTGGACAGGTATCTCAGTTTTGTTCAGTATGGGGAAGACTGCAGACTTGACAATTGGCCAGAAGACCATCATTGACACCCTCCAGAAGATGGGTAAGCCACAAAAGGTCATCGCAAAGGAGGCTGGCTGTTCACAGAGTGCAGTGTCCAAGCATATCAATAGAAAGTTTAGTGGAAGGGAGAAATGTGGCAGGAGAAGGTGCACAAGCAAAAGAGATGACCGTAGGCTTCAGCGGATTGTCAAGCAAAGACGATTCCAAAATTTGGCGGAGATGCAGAGGGAGTGGACTGAGGCTGGAGTCAGTGCTTCAAAAACCACCACGTACAGAGTGTGACACTCAGTCTAAAACATTCATTCTCTGAAATAACTGAAGTAAATGCAGATTTTCGACACACTATTCTAATTTCTTGAAATACTGTTTTGGGGGTTTTCTGGAGCTGTAAGCCAAAATTATGAAAAATGAAACAAATAAAGGGTTAGAAATATTTCACTTTGTTTGTAATGAATCTATAATCTATGAAAGTTTCACTTTTTGAATGGAATTATGGAAAGAAAACAACTTTTCCATGATATTCTAATTTTTTGGAAAGGATCTGTATATATATATATATATATATATATATACAGTATACAGTTGAAGTCGGCAGTTTACATACACTTAGGTTGAAGTAATTAAAACTCATTTTTAACCACTCCGCAGATTTCATGTTCGCAAACTATAGTGTTGGCAAGTCAGTTAGGACATCTACTGCATGACATAAGTAATTTTTCCAACAATTGTTTACAGACTGATTATTTCACTTTTAATTAACTATATCACAATTCCAGTGGGTCAGAAGTTTGCATACACTAAGTTGACTGTGCCTTTAAATCTTTAATATTTGGTCACATATCCTTTGCATGCCATGACTTCCTGATGTCTGTGACCCAACAACATCAAAAGACTCTTGATATCTTATTTTCTGGTACTCTTACAAGCGATACTATAACGTCTCTGCATTTGAATGGATCTCTATGGGAATTGGGGGGTGGGACTAGATTTATCTGTAAATTACACTGGAACAGTATGGGAACACATGGTTGGCTAAATGGCTCTAAGTCATCAAGGGTCAGACGTATCAAACAATTCATTGAAAAATGACTTGTGTCATGCACAAAGTAGATGTCCTAACTGACTTGCCAACACTACAGTTTGCTAACATGAAATCTGTGGAGTGGTTAAAAATGAGTTTTAATGACTTCAACCTAAGTGTATGTAAACTTCCGACTTCAACTGTACATATGTGAGGGGATGGGATCGGAGGTGAAGGGGATCAGAAAGTTACCCAGGAACCGTGGGAACCACGGGATGAATGGGGAGATGAAAGTACTCCGCGACCGGAGCAGAGAAATAAACAAACGGGGGAAAAACTCCTGGCTTACAGCCAAAGAATAGTGACCCAGAAAAGTGGGCGAAAAGCTTGCAGACTTGAGCAGTAAAAGGGAGAAAAGGAAAGGAATGCCTCTAGCTCAATAACTACCAAAGAGCTCAAATAAAAGGCAAACGGAAACGAAGCGAACCCGAGGTACTATCTCAAACAGAGACAGGGAAAGGAAAACCAACACACTCAGAAAAAAAGGTACAAAAAGTACCTAAAAAGGTACAAAAGCTTGTCGCTGGGGTGGTACCCTATAGGTACATAAAATTGCACCCCTTGAGAACATTATTGAACTTTTAGGGTACATTTGGGAACTTTTTACCTTTAGGAACAAAAATGTACCTCCACTGTACCTTTATTTCTGAGAGTGAAGGAAGGAACTGAGTGAGAAAGGAAAACGAAACTTCTTAAAAGAAAGAGAACTCCTAAACTCACTAAGGCAAGTCCCATGTATACTTTTAGCAATTAGCCAAAGGACAAGTGGTCGCCTGAATCCTATACCATCGTTACCTGGCTTAGCGTGGCAAGAATGACAGAAAAGCACCGGAACCGGAAAGCACGGCGCTTAAGTAGCCGGCCAGACACCTGAATAGGTGAGACAGATAAGTGCCGGCCGGCGGAAAATCACAGCAAGGACGCCGTCCTGAGGCTGCGAGAGAAACCTCCGGGGCGGCAACCCTCAAAACCATGACAATATATACAGTATATATATGTATATATATGTATATATATATATATACAGTGCCCTCCGCAGTTATTGTTTTGTTCAAAATAATTATTTCTTGATGAGGGATTTTTTTTCTCACAATAAATTTACTTCAAGTAAAGGTTGGATTTTTCAATTTTTTTCAGTGTGAGATTAGGCTAATTCACCAAACGGTGAATTTTTTACAACCCTTTTTACTCATCTTTACCAGGGGTGCCAATAATTGTGGAGGGCATATTCAATGGATTATGTTCACTCCCTGCTCTTGTTCATCAACTGCTTATGAGGTCTTTGATGACAAGCTCTCTCTCGTGACGAGAGCTGTACAAACACCAGCGGCTTCACAGGATTTATAATGACCCCTCCCCATCCCCCCCGCCCCCACCCTTCCCGTACCCACCCTTCCCATACCCACCTCCTAAAAAAAAAAATAAGACAACTTAATTTCCCGTGTAATTTCATGAAAGAATGTAATTTTTGCCATGACAGCAGGATCAATTTCACTACAGCGGGCTCAATGTACATTTAAACTGAGCTGGATGTCTCGCGGCTCAGCTCACCGCCCATTTCATTGTCCCGGGTTTCCACAGCCTTTCAGCCATTATGATAGGTTTTTTTTTTTTTTTTTTTTACATTCCTTCTGGTAAAAACCAAAAATAACTGATTACAGAACCTTGATTTATTAAATTTTGCTGTGAGTTGCTATGTACCGGCTCATTGGTATGTATTGGGCGGGGGGGGGCTGCAGGTAGTGTGGAGGGGTGTAGAGTGAATGGATTTTCATGCCGTCTGTGCTCCAGCGAAAGAGGCTGTTCCAGAAATAGCAGGCCCTATAGGGGCATTCAGGGATTCATGAGTGCCCTTATCTAAAGCAAGAAAATACACCTCAAGTAACTCCAAAGCAGCTTCTAGAAGAATGATACTTTAATCTGGCCCTCAAGGCCACTATTACTGCTGGATTCCATTCTTCCCCTCTAATCAGGACTGATTTAAACCTGAGACACCAGGTGAGTTAAATCTCTGGCCCGTCAATCTCTGGCCATTAATCAATCAATTCAATATCAGGTAGATAAGAAAACCAGCAGTAGGCCAGATGTGAGTATCCCTGTTGTAGAGGGATGTAATGCCTCCAGACGGTGTATGTGTTTATTGCATGATCCTTTTTCAAAAATGTACATTTCATGTTATTTTAGGTTTAAGCTATGTATGGCCCATAAAGTCTAGTAAGTGTTCAAGTAAGTGTGCAACTATGGTGAAAACCAAAATACGAAAGCCTATCAATCAATCAAAGTTACAAAGTTTGTCCCATATATCCAACATGTACTCTTATGTCATATCTGTATCTCCCTTCTGGAAAATGAGTCACATCTTACATCTCAAAAGCAGTGCCCATAATGTTTATTTTCAATCAATTTCTTTTATTGCTTATTTTCCATCAATCATCGATGGACTTTTGTGTAAGCTTGTACTGGTGTTGTCCTAAGGTTATTCTTATAATAGCCTAATAACTTGTTAATCACAGTGAGTCTTTCTGGTTAAATTAGTGTCCAACCATAGACTGTATAAAAATATGGACAAAGTCACTGTGACGTCACCCATTGCCTTCCCACGGCCTCGTAAAAACCGAATTGAAGCTCCGGATGCATTTTTCGCCGCCAGTTTGTATAAACTGCGTCTGCTCCATGGAGCTGAAGAGGACTCAACCTGTCCCTCTGATTAGTCCTGAACAAATGTTAATACCCTGTCCAAATGACACAATATTTTTTAAAAATCAGCACATGCAGAGGCATTAGATGAAGGAAAGGCACCTATAGCAATTACATTTTTTTGTGGGAAACATTTATTGACTGAGTATTTTGACCACATTGCTGCCATTGACTTACATGGTGAAAGACCTATACTGGAGCCAATCGCAGTGGCACTAGTGAGCAAAGGCACAATTGCTCTCTAGTGCAAGGGTTCCTTTTGGTTCAATCTGGGAGTTTTCACACTTTTTTCACCTACCATACAGGGTTCCATAAAGAGCTAAAAGGGGTTCCCCTACAGAGGCAAGCCAGAGAGCCCTGTTTCTGATTGTGGATGTCGCCGTGAGAAGTGTGGAATAGTGGCTGGCTCATAAATTTTGATTCAGATTTCAGCAGACATTTTAATAATTATTATTATTATCATTATGATGTAATCACTTGAGGGTTGAGTGATATGCAGCAGAATTAAAAAATCTGTGTTTGAAATTAAATCCAGCTTTTCACCTGTAGTGAAATTAAACTGCCCCTGTTTATCCCGTGCTGAGTGCAGTCAACACAAGAATGCAACTTTCAAGATATTGATTTGTTTTGTCTCTCTCTTGCTCTCTCTCTCTCTCTCTCTCTCTCTCTTTGTAATTTATTGTGTTTTTTTTCATACTTATATGAAGAAAAAAATCAATACAGCAATCAATCTTCTGTAATGCTTCCCCTCCGAGCCTCAGGAAAGGTGTTATCCTGTGATTAACATTGGTCTCACAACCCTGTGAGAATTAACAAGGGCATGGCCTTAGGCCTACCGGTGTCAGTTATCTAATAATTTGTTTTATTTTCTGCAAAAAAAAGGTCCAATTTTACATTGGCCTTGTGTCTGCCTTCACATGTGAGTCCATAATAATCATAAAGAAATTATTTTATACTTGGCTTACTTTACAGAAAACCATCAACAACCCTTTTATTTGTAACCCATGTAAAATTTTATAACTCAATGAGTGCTTATGTCACAGAGTGTGTGTGTGTGTGTGTGTGTGTGTGTGTGTGTGTGTGTGTGTGTGTGTGTGTGTGTGTGTGTGTGTGTGTGTGTGTGTGTGTGTGTGTGTGTGTGTGTGTGTGTGTGTGTGTGTGTCATTAGACAGGCGCAAAGCGACTGTAATAAAAAGCATGATAAAAAATAAGGGGTACCGTAACAATACAATAAAATTCCTAATGGGATGTCTTTGTCACAGCTGTGAGCTCAAGTCGACCAGCAAGTGTCGACTTGAGCTCAGAACAACCTAATGAAGGTATACAGACCGGTTTATTTCCCTAATGCCATAAACTGCACATCTGTTCTGTCACCTCTCTATCTCTCTCTCTCTCTCTCGCTTTCTCCCCCTCTCTCTCTTTACTTCTTCCTCTCTGTCCTTCTCTGTCTCTTGCTCTTTCTTTCTTACTTTCAATGCAGTGGTTCCTCACTGGAAGGACAACCACAGTAGTAGTAAGTGCTTTAAGTCTTGTGATGAGACTTAAAATCTTATTTTTTGTCTCTAAAGTGGGTGGAGGAATTGTGCTCTAGCAACACCGAGTCCAGGTGCTGCCTTAAATAGTGATAATCATAGTAAGGTAGAAGAGGTGCAACACTCGCTTAGAAACAATATATATTGTTTATTCTTTAACCACCAGTGGTTTTGTGAAAGATTTTAAAGAATAAACAGTATATATTGTTTCTAAGCACCTCTTCTACCTTACTATGATTTCTCTAAAGAGAAAAACGTTAAAATATTAGCTTGTTTTAAGTTACTCTGTGCTTGACAAGTGAGATTATCTTACCCCACTGGCAAATCTTGAAATGAGTAAAACTATTTCACCCCATTGGCAATCTTTTTTGTCTTTTTTAGCTAAAAAAAAGTGACAGAAATAAGATTCTAAAGTCTAAATATAATATTAAAATGCTTGTTAAGATTTGGTTTTAGCAGTGTGTAAATGACATATAACATCTCTCTCTCTCTCTCTCTCTCTCTCTCTCTCTCATTGTATTTACTATGTCTGTTCTCTCTTTTTCACTCCTCTGTTTTTCTCCATGCCACGTTTGATTTAGTAAGGTTACATTTTGAAATGTGTTGCTTGCCTCGTTGTTTCTTATCCAACCAGCAGTTTTCCTTTGTGAAATTACTTTCACGTAAAGCCATTTTTTTTGTCCCTGTTGCATTTTGCTGTGTCTGTAAAAAAAAAAAAGATTAATTTTGCATGGGAATTTGTCGAAATACGCTGTGAGAATTTTTGTGTGTGTGTTTAAACAAATATCCTCTCTCCTTCATGCTTGTGCTACTGAGAGACCGATCCTCCAAATGCATTTTGCATTTGGCCGTCGCATTTCCTGAAAGTCCAGGATAAACCAATGTACTTATGCAAATGCACTTTGTATATCTTTTACAACTTTAGGAGGAAAATTCATACCCAGGCTTCCTGTTGGTGATTCATGCCTCGCTGACTAATTTAAATAAATACTTTAATTTAAATACCAACCAGATACACATTGATTCCCATCCTTATAATGGTTTAGATTGTGACTGAGAAAGGAAATATTGATTTGTATGGTTCAGCTGTGGCGCAGCATTAAACATTTTCATTTGCAGTTTAAATAAGTGGCGCTTTCAATGGCTTTGCAATCGAATTTAATTTCAATGCAAAGCTTCTCCCTATTTCTCTCTCTCCTCTCTCTCTCTCTCACTCCCTTTGCTCTCTTCTGCCTTTCTCTCCTGTCTCTCTTTCTCTTTCTTTAATATCTCAGAAAATATTTTTTAATTATTTGGTGAATATCCCAGGTTGCAGTTCACGTGCAAAGTTTGGCGGGGGGGGGGGGGGGGGGGGAGGGGGTTGGTGTTTTTGGGTAAAGTACTCAATAGAAAACAGGCAGCATTAATCTATTTCATTTCTGGGAGAGTGTTCTGAAGACCTGAAAAGCTGAAGTTGAGCAGAAAGGGTCTCGGGACTGTATAGCACCGCTCAGAATAATAATGATAATATCTAGTTAAAGGTTTGTTTGCTTTTTCCTTTTTTTAGTTACTTATTGTTGTTTCCATGGTTTTTCTGGGTTTTTCGGTTTTGTGTTTGGTTGACTCACAGCAGAATATGTAAACAGCTGCTATTCCACCATGCCCTTGGTTTAATACAATGTAAATTAAGAGCTTTTAAAAATTAAGTCTCTCTCTCCCACCCCCCCGCTACACAGTCGTATTCCATCCCACGTACAAGCAGAGACAGGGGTTTTAAAACGCACGCGCACTTTTTCTAGTGCCTGGATTTTCGCCGTTTCTTGGACTTGTAGCGAGTTAATGAAGCGCACATGTATTCAACGTGAGTAGCCAGTTTTCCCCTTGCACACCTTTGCAAACCCCCGAACTACTCTGAATTCTGTTTTGCAGGAAAATGACGGCGCTCCCCTGTGAAGATAACCAGAGGTCATTGAGTACGGCAGCAAAATGGGAACACATCGGAGACGCGCTTTTTAAAAATTCATGCCGCGTTTGCGTCTGACGTGGTTCCCTCCCATAACGAGAGACAAGACAATGCAAAAACCGATAAGATTTATTGGACTTATTTTCATTGTTTTAGAGTGTGCTTCACACAGAGGTGCCCTCTACCTTTGTGTTTCTCTCTAGGTTTTATTTTTTTACAGCTAAACTTATCTCCTGTGCTCTTTTTAGCAGCATTTCATGGGGTTTAGAGGTGTTTTTAATTCCAAAAGTCGTCTCAATAAACATTGTTCACCGTTGAGTATAAACGCTTGTGGGGTTGCTTTTACCCTGTCTGTGGTTGTCTTTCCATGGTTGCCACGGTGATCTTCATTTATATTTCAGAATTTAGCAGACACTCTTATCCAGAGTGACTTACACAGATTATATATATAATACATATAATCTGACTTCATACAGCTGGATATTTTACTGAAATTGAAGATTATGTACCTTGCTCAAGGGTACAGCTGCAGTGCTCCAGATGGGATTTGAACCGGCAACGTGTGAGTTGTAACCCCGCCTTGCCCTTGCCGTCACATTGCACTGTAAAAACATGAAAAAAAGACCTGGCTGATTTCTTAAAACAAACCAGTTTTCAAAAGATGCCCCAAATATGCTTACTATTGTTCAGAACCGAGTCTGTCACAAACTGCTTGTTTTTATTAAGGTGACATGGGTTTTTTGGGGGGAAAAAACAAAATTCCATTTAGCTTTTCAATCTCACGAGTCAGTCCAACATTTGTGACAATTCAAGCAATTTGTCAGAAAAAGCTAAAGCTTGCAAGACTGATTTATTTCCCAAAACAAGAAGTGGCAGGGATATTTTTTTATATATTTCTTCTTCTTTTTTTTGTAGTTTGGAGGAGGAACAAATGGATACACAGAAAAATGGTTAGCATCAAATCAACTCTGACAGA
>CM056381.1:38703157-38708335 GCA_029718625.1 Synaphobranchus kaupii | reverse complement strand
GAATTTACACAGCAGCACTACCTGTGCTCACCAGTAAAGGGCTCAGGACAATGAAAGACTAGATGGTAGGTAGAAAAAAGGAGTCATAACAGAAGATGGAGAACAATCGTGCAAGTCCGCCTCACGCAGGTATCACGGCTGTCGCCAGCAGGAAGCCAGAAAGAAACAGCATTGTGTCATGGCAAAAGATAGTAACCTCTGGATTCAATCAATATTTGTCCTTAAGCCTTCATAGCTTTCACCACCCAATTTGCAGTTCTTCCCCAGACAGTTCACACACGACGCCCCGATCTTCAGTCGATATGTCACCTCATAGTCCATCAATTCCAGTTTCATGATGCAACCTTCACACTGTACCTCTCTGTCACGTAGCCTGACCGAGGAAGTTTCAAATACATACATGTACGCATATATGGGCAGCACTGCAGTATAATGGGTAGAAGACTGGGCTTATAACCGAAAGGTTATAGGCTCGATTCCAGGTGGGGCACTGCCATTGTACTCTTGAGCAAGGTACTTTACCTGAACTTGATTCTGTATCCAGCTGTAAGAATGCTGAAAGCCCCGGTGCATTGTCTGGCAGTAATATGATGTATGTGTCCCTTTTTTCACCTGGAGTACTGCACACACAACAAATATGAAACTGAACAAAAACCACAGGACAATCATTTAACATTGCTCTCAAGAAAGGGTTCAACCTATCGACAAAAAATAGAGGAATGAAAAAACATTTTTCTTCTGTAGACAGGTTGATAGATAGATAGATAGATAGATAGATAGATAGATAGATAGATAGATAGATAGATAGATAGATAGATAGATAGATAGATAGATAGATAGATAGATAGATAGATTAGATAGATAGATAGATAGATAGATAGGTTTTTTCCACATAGGGGAGGGAGGGAGAGACTGTTTAGTTAAATCCTTCCAGTTGCGTTGTTCTCACAAACAGGCATTAAAAAATGTTGTTTTTTTCCCCCCTTAATAACTATTCCCCATTTGTTGTCTCCACACAATTAGTCTCCATTTACGACGGGGTGCAAACAAGAGGACATGGGGGCACCGCACCTCCCTCTCTAATGAGCGTGGGGCTCGTCCCCAAGGTTTTGCCGAGAAGGCCCTGCACTCAGCCACTGAAAACGATTTCTCCCAAGACGGTGTTAAAAATAACAAAAAAACGAACAAGCGAATAAATAAATGCATTTTTTTAAAAGCTCACAGTTCATTTAGAACAAAACCGACGAGCCGCTGTTTTGTTTTTGTTCGTTTTTTTTTTTTTACCTTGGCCAGAAATGGAGAAAAATTGTAAAGTAAAAAGGGGTGAAAATACATTCTCTCTCATTGATAATACGTTGGTTCTCTTCATTTCTGTTGTATTATTTTGTTCATAATATAATTGGACCTATTTAAAATCGGCGGCAATGGCAGCACTCCAACAGGTTGGCAGGTGTCAATCAGCATCAGAATCCAAACGATCAGTATAAGAATGGGCTCCCTCCTATCCCATCAGGTGTGAATGAGCTGTAATGGACTCTGACAAACACAATCAGAAAGCCAATCTCGCACCTCGAAATTGTGTGATTCTCCTTATTTTATAAACATGGTTTTCTGCCAGGCTCTCCTGTATTTAACAAAGTAGTCAGCGCCGCTGTTTACATCAGGGAAGGTGAATTTCGGCGGCACCCTGGCGAAGCGTCACAGCAGTGGAACATTGCCGAATTCACCGCCGCGCACCTCCCACCGCACCCCTCACGCAACGCCACATGTACTATTGCCCCCCCCCCCCCCCCCAACTCCCCAAAACCCAGCACTGCCGTCTGGACTTCAACTCCCAGAACCCCCTACAGAGCTGGTCGCTCTTCCGAGCTCGCGATTTTACCGGCAGCAATGCGGCTTGCTGTTGTGCGCTGTAATGTATTGTTACGGATGACTTTTCTTGAATTAAACATTTTATCTGTGTCTTGGCTGAATGCCGTCCTGATACGACTAAAAAAAATACGTCCCCCACATACGTAAGTGGACAATAGAGTCTTATCTAATCAGATTTCATCTCGCAAACATCTACAGCCAAGTCTCATTCCTTCCCCTTAAAGCATAAAAAACCAAAGTACATAAAGACGTAAGAATGCGTATTGATGAAAAGAGGCCATTCAGCCCATCTAGGCTTTTCCTTCAGTACATAATGAGAATACATACGTGAGTACAATAGGGCCATTCAGCCCCATATAGGCTCTTTTTTAGTAAATAATGAGGAGAATACATACATGATTACAATAGCCCATCTGTACTAATCATTTACCAATGGCCCATCATCTGAAGGAGCGTTTATCAGAACAATGGTGGTTAGCGGGATGCACGAAGGCGGAATAAGGATGTGGGATATCTCATTTCCCACAATCCTGCGTCTAACGCACAGGCGTACAGGGGGGGACATGCCCCACACAATGCAGAGGAACGCCTCTTACTTTGGTCCCCTACAATAATAATCAATGAGTCTCTGGGTGCGTCCCAATAGTCGAAAAATGCTACCACTCCTCTACTCCGTGCCCCGGAAACGGATCTTTGTGTTTTAATCTAATGTCGCTGATTACATCTTAATTACGTATTAATGCTTACATGTTAATTAATGTCTCGACACAAACCGCAATGTAATGTACATTGAATACTGTACATGCAAATACTTGTACTCAAAACGTTCAGGCAGTTTTGCATAATTCCGGGTAGGAGAGGAGTGGTAGTGGGGCAGTGGAGGAAGGGAGGTGGGGAGTGAAGAATATTGGGACGCACCCTCTGAGTCGAAGTTCCTCCTTTTGTGACTTTGCCCAATCATATTCCCCTCGCTGCGAGATGCTCCTGCCTTGAGGAGTCAACGATACAAGTTAGCCACCTAGCGTTTTCCAAACCAATCATAACTGGCAGTTAAGATGGCTTAGCAATCAGTCATTGGCCAATGGCTTGGTCAATTATAAAAGCTTCCCCTCCTCTGTTCAGCTGGTTTTACAAAACGCGGGGTGCGTCCCAATACTCTTCACTTCCCACCTCCCTTCCTCCACTCCCCCACTACCACTCCTCTCCTACCCGGAAGTATGCAAAACTGCCTGAACGTTCCGAGTGCAAGTATTTGCATGTACAGTATCCAATGTACCTGACATCGCGGTTTGCGTCGAGACA
Source organism: Synaphobranchus kaupii (assembly GCA_029718625.1). NCBI lineage: Eukaryota > Metazoa > Chordata > Actinopteri > Anguilliformes > Synaphobranchidae > Synaphobranchus > Synaphobranchus kaupii. The sequence continues at coordinate 38,705,161 of CM056381.1, read as the reverse complement.
TTAATTAATATGTAACAATTAATACGTAATTAAGATGTAATCAGCAACATAAGATTAAGACACAAATATCTGTTTCCGGGGCATGGAGTAGAGGAGGTGGTAGTGGAGCAAAGGAGGGTGCATTTTTTCTATTGGGACGCACTCTCACTCAGCCCACTTTTAACAATTTTGAGAAAATCAAAATTTTTGTTTATTTTAAAGTGGTGGAGTTTTTTTGCATGAAAATTCACAATTTTATACTTAGATCCCTAAGAATAAATAGTGTGAAAGTAAGACTGCAAAATATCTTACCATTTATCAGAAAAATTATACCCCACCTTGAAAAATATGGTTTAATATGGACTGAGTGAGGTTTGGAAAAACACTCTTCAATTGGAAACCTGACGACTGGCTAACCGCTTGATACATTGTTTCTTTGATTAAAAATAATAAATACATTAGTTAATGTGCGTCCGTCTTACCATCGTCTGTTCAAGAAAAGAAAATCAACTGAAAATCCGGTGTGCAATTACAAGCTTGCAAGCTGTAGCTTGGTAACAGTAAGTCAGCTAATAAGTAGTCTCTTGTAAATAGTGTGCATTAGCCACTATATTATGCAAAATGAATTCAGTACACTATCTCAACACCCCCACCAAGGTTATGCTCTCAAACAGACATGGCTATGACCTCCCCAACACGCCTACCACCTCTCTTAATTTCTTTCTCTCTCTCTCTCTCTGTCTCTCTCTCTCTCTCTCTCTCTCTCCCTCTCCTCCCCTCTCTCTCTCTCTCTCTCTCTCCCTCTCCCTCTCCCTCTCTCAATTAAACCCGTTGTCAGGCAGATAGAGATCATTATTGTAGCTGCCATTTTATCGTCCCTGGTCTTTACTAAAGTGAGGAGAGACCAGTTACAGCAATAGACTTTGAGTGTGCAATGCGCAGCACATTTACTAGTGTTACATTAACTCAAACACTGTGAAATAAACGCTAACTGTTTTTATATGAGCCCAATAGTGACCGGGTGTACTCCATCGGCATTAAAGCGACTCTATACAGCAATGTCGAGCAGTGAGAGGCTTATGTGGGAGGAGGTTGGGTGCCCTTCTATACTCTAAACTTTGAAGCTCATAAATGCTTCCTCTGCTTTGCGTACGAGCGAGAGGTTCAGGACAGCACAAGGTTAGGAGACAGAAACAGAAGAGAGAGAGAGAGAGCTTTGGTTATCTGACTTCTACATTATGCTTTCCCACCCACCCCCTCAGGTCGTTATTTTAAATACAGTAGCCCCCCCCCCCCCCCCCCCCCCCACCAGGCCAGTTTGTAGTATAGCTCCCACAGCCATATTTATTTTATTTATTTTTTGGGGGGTGGGGGGTTCTATGTGTTCTCATATGCTATGCACATAAAACTGAACATTATATGAGTAGTGTGGAAGCCTTGGGCAGAACCTTACCACCCCCCCCCAGCCCTGAGTAGCCGTGAGCCTGGGTACAATCAATAACTCCCAGAATCCTCAGTGCGGAACTCCTGTAGAGAGGAGCCTTCTCTATCCCCCCATCTCTCTCTCTCTCTCTCTCAAATTCAAAATGCTTTATTTTATAAAGAGCAAATACAATTTCTCGATGGCCCTTTTCCTCCTTCTCTCGACTCGTATTTATTTTATCTACCTCCATCTTTATCTCTTTCTTTTATTCTCTCTCTCTGTTTGTATTTTTTCCTCTCTCCCTTGCTCATCCTTTTCTCTCTCGCCATTTCTCCTCTTTCTATTTTTCTCTCTTTCTTTCTCTTTTGTAGGCTACTTTTTGTCAAGCTCTCTCCCCATTCTCTATCTGCTTTCTAGACCACACAATCCTGTAATCTCTACCTCCATCTTCTCTAAGGGACCTGACGAGGCACACTTTAGGCCCTGTTACTGCCCCAGAATGAGGCCTCCAGGATGCAACCTTCGGTGATCTCTGTCGCCATGACCTTCCCCTTCCATACCGCTAACACAAATGATTGGCACAGCCCTTATATGATTTCTAA
>CM056381.1:38683157-38698157 GCA_029718625.1 Synaphobranchus kaupii | reverse complement strand
ATGAGCGACTGCTTCCGTCTGGATACGGCGGCGGCTTATTTAGTCGCGCGTTTGACAAAGAGCCTCAAGTCGCCGTGCTCTGGGGTGTTCTGGCCCTTACGGATGAAACGAGCGTGTCACGGAATGGATTTAATTACAACTCAGCCGTCATCTGGGCGGGTATGTAACAGCCACCCGTAACTCATTAGTGAACATCCATCAAGGCTTCGTTTCTTTCTTACTTCCTGTTTTCCTCCGCCAAAAAACATGAGATTGCAGCCTTGGCCATTTGAGGCACATTGTTTTTGTCGCGTCCTACAAGCTCTCCGTGGATTGTTTCAGAGGAAGGTTGGTAAAACCCCCACAGATTAAGGATGATTAGAGTAACGGGACCATTAAAAATCAATGTTTTTTTCACAATAGTCTCAAAAATGTATGGGAGCCAGGGGCTTCACAAACAGTCCCGAAGGAGGGGCTGATCTACCTCACGCTATCATTAGCCAACTGATTAGTGACTGGAGGGCAATGATTGGTTAATATGAGTCTGTGATTGATGGCACACTGGTGGCTCCACCCCCTCGTGGGCACTCATTAAGAAGAAATTAGTCTGATTTAAGCCATTACCAAACAGTTTTTATGTTTGCTGGAAAGGGATATTTCAAACATTTTAAACGGTTTAGAATTCGCGAATCTGATTGCAGGCTTTCTTTAAATGAGGGCAGTATGGGGAAAATAATATTCTCCATCACAGATTTTCAGCACGAGGTCCATGACTTTCAATGAAATATTGACCAGCCCAAACGATGAATAAACTCTAGTATTTCTCGCAATGCGTACACTGAAACTTGCACTGACGTAGTATCAATTTTTCATTAATGAAGCGAAATACATGAATCACGGCCTACTTGTGCCCTTGGGCCCGTGTAACACGGGGGAAATTTAAACCAAGGCTTCACTTCTGTTCGTTACATACTCTTCATAAGATCCCTTACAGAGATTGATGATGCTTAATAACACGAGCACACGCTTTTCATATTTAGCTCACGTTCATGGCGCTCGTTAATGCATCACTCTCAGTTTTATTGAATATCCTGAAATTATGACAAATAAGCCGCCATCTTCGACATTGGCACTTGGGAACAATTATGAATGAACATCTTTTGATTTTAAGAAGAAAAAAAAGAAGATAGTAATTCATTCAAAGAGCCTCAAACCTTTTGTCTGACAATTTTACAATCCTTGTAATTTGGAACATCAGGTGCCTTAAATTGCAGAATTGTGTGTTCTTGTGCGGTTTTCTGGGAGCCAATAGCTTTTTATGCACAGTCACGGCCCCTCTTCTAAAAGACAGATGGGGTGGAGGACGGGGGCTTGGCCAACCACGAAATTCACAGCCTGAGACTCTTCCAAATCCCACAATGCACCAGCTTACATTTTCGAGACGTACGTTTAACCCGACGCAAAATAGCCAAGGCCGCTCCGGGGACGACAAAATTGCCGTTCGTCACAGGAGCGACGGGCCCTTAATCGTCCCCCAGTTTCCCCACTAACGATCGCAGAAAAGCGCGCTGATCCTGGCCGATCGCGCCGCGTCCAGCCGGGCATCGCTTTCCGCCGTCTCCAACGAAGGGCCCGTGCCAGACAGAGCGAGCTGTGAGTTAGGGGAGGCAGCGATTTAGCCGAGCCAAGCGGCATTTGGCAGAGATTACGACCAGATTTAGAAACTCACATACAGGGAATAATATAACCCCCCCCCTCCCAACCTCAATCCTGTCGTACCCCTACTCACCAATTCTCTGACAATGAATCCCTTTTCTGTATGGTACAATGCATAGAGGGGATGCATGGAACAGAGCGATTACCTGAGATCAGAGGTGTATGAGGTGAGAGCATTTTGTAAAGAAAGAACTTCCCTCCCCCATTAAAAAAGAAGCCATTTAAATGCAGAGCACGGTACAAGCGGTACAAGCCGTCTAGTCTCAAACCCATTAGCCCAATGCGGGCGGCATAAACGGCCATTCGGCAGTAGAAGGCAACCCGCCTCTGCTGAACACAGATTGAGATGCTGTCTGCCACAGCATGGGGGCGGTGGATAGTGGTGGTGGGGTGGGGGTGGGGGGGAGGGTGATTTCATCAACCCACAGAAGGCTGATTTCCACGTCAGGCCGGCACCCGACTCCTGGACCGGAGATGGAGATCCCGTCGTCCTCGGAACGAGGGGGCGGAGAGGGATTTCGGGCAAAAGGGGGTAAACGGGAAGAGATACAAATAATAAAATCGAATTAGATCCTTCAATTTACACGCCCAATTATTTACTGGTTCTCAATGGCGATTGTTCCTCTGCAGAAAGGTTATGAAGAATGGCAGACAGGACAGGGTCCAGGGAGGGGGGCGGTCTGCTATCTCCCGGCGTCCCCCATTACAGGCGTTTAATATGGACGTGCTGAAACAGCCCAATCTGTCACGTCGGGCGGAATGTGATGTCACAGTAGAGGAAGGTAATGAGTTCTGGAATGGAAGTGGCATATGTGAAGCTAATAATCCATGGGATCTCTAACATCATTATGATTAGTAGATGTACCGCCAACAACATCGACGTGGGCGGCATTGGTCGATACGTGCAAAAATTTCAAAACACCAATTCACGTACCTGCAGCCTAACCGTGTGAAAAAGAAGAGTCTGGGAGTGGAGAGAGGGGGGGGGGGGGATTTACGTGACACAGTTGTTTTTCTTCATATCACCTCTGCAGACATCTTGTTATTTTTCTTCTTCACAAAAAGTTCTAAAACAACGACGCAGCTCATTACAACGTGGGATAGTCAAAAATGATTTTTAAAACATCTGCTTCCTGTAGTGTTCTCCCTTTGCACTCAGATTGTCTTGATTTTTTTTTTTTTGTCTGTCTCCACACCAGTTTTGGGAAGAGAATTATGGGTAATTTGGTCTCTGAGTGAGGGCTTTTGTATTCAAAGTAAGTTGCTGTAGTGCGCCATCAAATTTGATCACCTGACATAAACTGTTGCTGTTGTGCCGCGTAAATCTGAGAACACAGTGCATTGGAATACGTGCCTATATTGCAGATGATCATAAACACGGTCTGTCTGGACTCTGTGAAAGAGAGAACCAAAAAAATAATAAAAAAGCATGCATGCTATCCCAGTAAATTGCATCAATTTAGCAAAGATAGCAGATTTGGGAGAGCACTCTCTGTTGGGCGATCCCGCCTAATATCTTCATCTAATAACAGTCATTTCTTTAATCTGGGCCCTTCCAGGTTTTTAACAGGCTTTGAATGACTACCTTGCGAATTACCTGAGAGAGTCATTCCAGTAATAGCTTTTTAATCACCCCTAAAATCACTTTTCCAAGGCAAACTTCTTCAGTTAGTTGAGCAAACTTCTCTCTCTTTCACTTCATTATCTTGGAGGAGCATCGTTGTTCCCCATCCCCCCATCATGCCAACCCCCCCGCCCCCCTCCTCCTCCTCCTCCTCCTCCTCCTCCTCCCCACCCCCACTCCCACTGCACTCAACCCAACTTCAAACAGTGTAGTCACAATTTCACATATTATTGTTATGGTTTCATTTTTTTTTTCCAGCAAGAAATGAATGCTTTAACGAATAATCAAGGGAGGGTAGTGGAAGTGACGAAGACAGGAGCAGATGCACTATCGGTGCGGAAATAACCGGGTCGCCTCGGCGGCCTCCATTAAGATCTGTGATCGACAGGCTCGGCTGCGCGACCCCTCAGCGGAGGAGCTAAACGGGAGGGAAAGCCGACGGCTCTGTGGCCCCCTTGGACAGCCTCGTCTCCTTTTTAATCGCGGCCCTTCCTCTCTGCACAGAAGGAGCCTTCTCTCCAGGATACGGTACGTATCATTCAGCCAATTAATGACAAAAAAAAAAGCATAAAGCATCTCCACTTTATACGTCAAACCTTTTTAACACTTCTACTGTTTACTCCTGGGAAGGGGGGCGGGGGGCAGTGACAATTCGGCTCTTTTCAATGCAAGAGATGGCGGCCCGACTGAAAGTTGATAGGTTATTATTCACTTTATTTATTTATTTTGCTGTACCTTTTGCAGCGGGGGGGGGGGGGGGGTGTGAACCAATGCAGGAGGGAGGCTGTGCATCTATCTGGCTTTCGGGCGACTTTCACTCTGTAAACCGGCACGGCAGAGGTGCGCAGACATGCGCAGACATGCGCAGACATTCCATTTCCCCTTTGGAGAGGATGAAGGGAGAGAGAAATAGAGAAAGAACTGACATTAATCATCGCACGAGGAGAGAAAGAGAGAGGGGGGGTGGGGCACAAGAAGTGATGGATGGATTGAACGGTGGAAGAAAGATCAAGGGGGGAGATAAAGAGAGAAGCAAGGAGTGATGCTTGAAGAAATGAAAGCGGGATATATTACATCATTACGTACGTCCTTATGCTGGCTCACTTGCATATCGTAGCATAAGGAATGTGTCCCTGGGCACTGGTTGAAGTAATCCAGGTGAAGAACCATGCACCAGTGTACCACATGAGCACATTTTAATTTCGTTTATTTATGTAACTCCAAGCTTGGCCGAGTTTATTGAATATTTACTCAGATCAGGGGTCTGGAGAGACACAGGCCCTGCTGGGTTTTTGTTTTCACCTTAAAAAATCTGCAACAAATTCAGACCCAAGGCACCGGGTAGGAGAGCTGTTAGTTGGGGAATCAAACTATTTTAAATGATAGTCAAATGATGTGCAGCGTTAAAAACAAAAATCCAAGTGGACCGCTTTTTTCTTATGTAAGTACAACGGGGTCATCCCCCACTGAGGATTTGAGAATCTGCTTACGAATCCTGGTCACAAATCTCCACACCTTTTATCTGCATTCCGTATTCCTCTGATTCACCCTCTCCCGAGGGCTATGTCTTATGCAGTTCATTGCAGTTCATAACAGTTCATAACCTTTCATAACCATTCCCAAACGTTTCTGCGCTCAGTCCTACACTGAATTTAGAAGACCCTAATGACCTTTCTAGTGTCATCCCTATAATGAGGATTCAAATTGATTTCTACTGAAATCAATGAGAACTCATTAAACTGTGGCTGGATATTATATTGTTTTAAAAATAATAATGGTTTCTCTTCCGTGTACCATAGTTATTTAAAATTTTCTGTGTGGAATTATTGGCAAGCTTTTCATTCAGTCCTTAATGCAAGTCACACGTAATTCGACCCTTAACTTTTTTTTTACACTTTGTGTAAAGAGAGGGGCAGCGGGATGAGTTTTTGAAGCATACTGAGGTTTTATCTCTTGACACATTCGATCCTTGCTCTGACATCAAAGTTCACCACTCGGGGGAATTTTAATGACACGTTTTTGAAAAATATTGGCAGGTTAATTCCTGCTACCGCAGAGATATTCATATACTGCGGTTCACTGTTATTTCCCTGGAGCCTTCAAGCAGCCTAATAAAAATCACTTTTTGAAGAACGACTAGCACCCACAGTGCAATAAGCATTTGTTGCATCTGTTCATTTTTATGGCTGTGCAACACGCTGAAATCAACCTTGCCTGTTGATTCAATCAACATCTCTCTTAACTTTGACTTGACAATTTAATGCAAACGTTACTTTTTTTGTCAATGCAAGCACCGTTTGAGGGGTTCATTTTGGTGATTGCTGAACCTGCCAAACCGTGCGTCTCGATGGAAAACACGAACACGCGCGTGCCTGTGCATTCAAAGTTAAGGACAAATCGTTAGCGTCAGGCAAAAACCTCATATCCATTTTTTTGTCGTTCTGGTTTTTTGTAAACACATTTAAAGTTCTCTTCTGGCTCTATATACTGTCAGAGGTCCATAACTAAACAACCAATGAAGTTGGTTCAATACCAAAAAATAATAAAACCGTAATGCTCACAAGTAAATGGAAAATAGAAGCGTTTTTTTTTTTTTTTGCCATTCCTGAGAATTTCATTTTTTTGTGAATGACAGCGGCTGAAGTTCCGACTGATTGAAGTCCCACGCTTTCAGGCGATCTCGCGACTGTGTCCCAGCGGTTTTCCAAAACGACAAGCCTGAATTCAACAGCTTTACAACCGAGATGCAGCGTGGAATGATGGAACGGCATATCATCGCTTTTTGCCGTGTAGAAAAGTGATCAACGTGCAGTGGTGTCAGGCGGCCTAGTCTGAAAAGCAACCTGGATTTCCTCAACTGGTCTCAGGTACTCAAGCTAGGAGTAACATGCAGGAATCGCGTGTGATTTACAACACAAATTGTTGGTTAACATTACACCAGAGATACTCAAATCTGGCCCCGGGCCAGTAGTACTCCTGGTTTTCATAGATACTCAAATCTGGCCCCGGGCCAGTAGTACTCCTGGTTTTCATAGATACTCAAATCTGGCCCCGGGCCAGTAGTACTCCTGGTTTTCATAGATACTCAAATCTGGCCCCGGGCCAGTAGTACTCCTGGTTTTCATAGATACTCAAATCTGGCCCCGGGCCAGTAGTACTCCTGGTTTTCATAGATACTCAAATCTGGCCCCGGGCCAGTAGTACTCCTGGTTTTCATTCTTCCCCTCTAATCACGACTTATTTAAACCTGGGACACCAGGTGAGTGACCAATCAATCAATGAACTATCAGGTAGAAAAGGAAATGAGCAGTATCGCCAGCCTCGAGGGCCAGATTTGAGTATCCCTGCTTATCCACCCTTATTGACCATTCATGGGCCTCTGTGCCGTCTTGGTGGTCCTGCATTTGAGTTACAGCGACGTCTCAGCTTTTCACCCCTCGCTCCGTATATGAGCGTCTGCTCAACTAAATGATCTTCAGCAAATTAAAAATGTACACGAAATATACTGAATATACCAATTTTAAAACGATCGCGTCGACACAAAACTCCCAAAAATCATAGACCAATTAGAGTGACACACTATTGTGCGCTACTTTTCTACATTTTAAAATCACAGACCGCTACGCTAAAATACATGGTTTTCGTATTTTTATGAACAGAGGTGTGTTTCTTTGTGCTTCGCTTGCTTTTTTTTTATATCACCATGCCCTGTACGGGCAGTAGCCCTGAGGCTGCTGTTTACAGCCACTAATGTACAGATTGTTGGGGGGAGGGGGGGGCAATAGGAACATCTTGCACCAGGATAACCTGGCAGAAAAGAAACGCTAACAGAAGCCTGATCTTGAACCTTGTCATTTCCATGTTATGCTAGAGGTGTGGGTTCTATCCATAGACTGTAAAAAAAAAAAAAAAAAATTTTTTTAAATGGACAAAGTGACTGTGACGTCACCCACTGACTTTCCATGAGCTTAAAGCGGTTTTTTGTGTTGCCGTGTTGTGTTGTATAAATTGGAGCCAGAGACTGCGCAGTCGGGAAAAGGGACGATGCTTATATGGTCATGAAGTATGGGCTGGGTCCGGGTCGTCCACTAAGTGCGAGATACAGCCCCCGCCCCAATAGGGGGAGCTGAAAGGCCTATACCGACCGGTATACCGGAGCCAACCATACCGGCGCTAGTGAGCAACTCTCTCAACAAGTTAACCCATTAATGGCCGCTCAACCGTTTGGTGGAGCACTCTTTTGTGTCTTGATACCTTGTTGAAAAATATGTTTCGTACACAGTACACCGATAGACATTTTCGACAGCCCTGTCTCTGACAAGCAGAACGAGGAGTCTGAGAGAAGAGCAATGCATCGTGGGACTGTGATGCGTTTGTACCGCACGCACAAACAGACATGGACCGAATATGATCCCTTCACCCCTTTTGAGGGGCGCATATTTGAGTGAACTTTGTCAAAAAAGCTTTTGAGTGGGCGACTTTTCCTCACAAATGGGGGCACTTAAAATCCCCGGATGAAACCCTTATTTCCGGGGTTTTGTTCAGGGGATTCAGGAGCACACTCATCCGACAATTTCAGGAAGTAAACCGGAAGTAAACAAACTACAGCTTGCAGTAGAAGACAGAGCGTATATGCCTGCCTATGGTACAAGTGCGAGTCATATTAGCACTTACTCACTAGTTTGGAGAGAGTTTTGCGGGATTTATTTCGCACACTGCTTGCAAAGTGAGGGGACAGGGCACATAGTAGACAGGGGTCTGAGTGGACAGGGGGCAGGGAACAGGGATCATATTCGGTCACAGCCATGGATTTCAGTGGTCTGTTAAACAAGGATAAAGATAACAGAGCCCTGTTTTGTTATGCAGCTCTCACTAAGCCCAAAATGTCTGACCATATACACCCTTCCACACCTGCATCACCCTATGCCAGGGGTGGGAAATTCCAGTCCTGGAGGGCCGGTGTGTATGCAGGTTTTTGTTCCCACCAATTACCCCAGCTAAATGAGCTAATTGGCTGTTTACACCAACACTGGTAGATTAGATCACATTAAAATGTTTCATATAGGGACACAAGAAGTCTTCGGCTGTCATTCATGCGCTTATTAAGAATTGTAGCTAAAATGTCAGGTGGCGTAAATATTAGGGCTAATTAGGTAATTAAGGCCAGAAGGTGGCATGAAAACCAGAAACGGATACGGCCCTCGTTGCCCACCTCTGCCCTATGCCTTTTCAGGACCCGGGGTTGGCATGAACGGCGGCTGTGTACACTACCAACTTTTAAAACTGCTCTTCAAGTTATACAGACATCCGTATCTCTTTAAAAACCAAGAAAAGAAGAAGAATGTAGTCCTTCTTGCACATTACCTCCCTCCCTGCACAGACCTGTCTGGGGTTTGCGACTGGTTTTAAATGAAAATCGTCCCCATTTCCAGCACATAAATATATAGTACATTTGTTGGTGGGAGATAGAAGTGCAGCCGGCCTCGGAGAATAGATGTTGAACGAGGTGTTTGGTTGGCACGCCTGAGCAATAAGCCGTGGCAGAATGTTGAATTTGACGGCGGGGCGTAACGAAATTTCAGAGCAATTATCCTGTCGCACTGCACGAAAACAACAGTCTACGATCCAGTCAAATAGGAATTTAAATTTTAATATATGAAAGGAGTGTCTGAAAATAAGCGTGCATTAATACAATAAATATCTTATATATATGTTATATAATGTTATATAATATGATGTCATATTTAAAAAATAAATATACATACAGTCAAGCCGGAAAGTCTGCACACCCCTTTCACCTTCTCCACGTTTTATTACGTTACAGACATATTCTACAGTAGGTTGAATAGCCCATAATGACAAAGTGAAAACAGGTTTTTAGACATTTGTGCTAATTTATTAAAAATCAAAATGTAAAATATCATATGTACACAAGTGTGCACACCCTTTGATATGACACCCAAAAGTGAGCTGAGGTGCATTTTGTTTCCACTGATACTGCTTGAGATGTTTCTACAACTTAATTGGAGTCCACCTGTGATAAATTCAATTGATTGGACATGATTGGGGATTGCCAACACCTGCCTATATATAGGTCCCACAGTTGACAGTGCATGTCAGAGCAAACTCCAAGCCATGGGGTCAAAGGAATTATCTGCAGACCTCAGAAACAGGATTGTGTCAAGGCATAGATCTGGAGAAGGGTACTGCAGCTTTACAGGTCCCAAAGAGCACAGTGGCCACCATCATTCGTAAATGGGAGAAGTTTGGAACCACCAAGAATCTTCCTAGACCTGGCCGCCCGGCCAAACTGAGCAGTCTGGGAAGACGGGCCTTGGCCAGGGAGGTGAGCAGGAACCTGAGGGTCACTCTGACAGAGCTCCAGCGTATCCTTGTTGAGATGGGAGAACCTTTCAGAAGATCAACCATCCAGGCAGCACTCAACCAATCAGGCCTTTATGGTAGAGTGGCCAGACGGAAGCCCCTCCTTAGTAAAAGGCACATCACAGCCCGCTTGGAGTTTGCCAAAAGGCACCTAGAGGACTCTCAAACCATGAGAATCAAGATTCTCTGGTCTGATGAAACCAAAATTTAACTTGGCCTGAATACCAAGTGTCACGTCTGGAGGAAACCAGGCACCGCTCATCACCTGGCTAATACCATCCCTACAGTGAAGCATGGCGGTGGCAGCATCATGATGTGGGGATGTTTTTCAGCAGCGGGAATGGAGCAACTAGTCCTGATAAAGGGAAAGATGAATGCAGCTAAGTACACCGAGATCCTTGAAGAAAACCTGCTCCAGAGCGCTCTGGACCTCAGACTGGGGCGAAGGTTTACCTTCCAACATGACAACGACCCGAAGCACACAGCCAAGAGAACAAAGGAGTGGCTTCGGAGAAAGTCTGTGCATGTCCTTGAGTGGCCCAGCCAGAGCCCAGACCTGAATCCAATTGAACATCTGTGGAAAGAGCTGAAAATGGCAGTGTACCGACGCTCCCCATCCAACCTGACGGAGCTTGCAAGGATATGCCAAGAGGAATGGGCAAAAATGTCCAGAAACAAGTGTGCCAAGCTCGTAGCTTCTTTCCCAAGACGCTTTGAAGCTGTAATCGCTGCCAAAGTTGCAGCAACCAAGTATTAGGCTAAGGGTGTGTACAGATATGTAACCCCTAAATAACCTATTTTTGTCAGTAAAATAAAATTGCATATTTTCTAAAAACCTGTTTTCACTTCGTCATTATTGGCTATTGTGTGTAGATGTTTGAGGCAAAAAATTAACTCAATGTATTGTAGTATAAGTCTGTAACGTAATAAAACGTGAAGGTGAAAGGGGTGTGCAGACTTTCCAGCTTGACTGTATATGTGCGTGCGTGCGTGCGTGCGTGCGTGCGTGCGTGCGTGTGTGTAAATAAATAAATTTATTTATTTTATGATTTTGTACTCACTTATTCATACAATCTAGTTATCTGTACATTTTCAGGGCGATAAAGTTTTTTCCACCTTAACATCAAAAGCAGAAGCAGAAAACATTACTATGCACTTCACAGAGAGACTGAGGTAGGCCCAAAGAAAATGGCCTGCCCTCTCCAATTACAGAGTCCAATTCACATTCCATATAGAGTGCCAAAAGTGTATGATATAATAAGAAGTAATGATCCAATATTCCATAATGGGATGGGCTAGAGACCTTCAGATATGGAATCTGCAGATTATCTTAATGGACCTCGGCTAACATCGGGAGTCTCGTTGGGGTAATGACACGGCTTCAGTGTGTGTCATTTTCGACAGATATTATTAACCCTTTGAAGAGTACGTTTTTTGGAATGTTTTTTTTTTTTTTTTTAATTCTATGTCACTGTTCTAAAACTCCACTCAGTGACCAGTAGTGATTGTTACATCAGCATTAGAATGCTCAGTTAAGAACATTCCAATCACATATTTGTGACCTTGCACCTTACGGTCATAAGGTCACCAGTTGTAATGTAGTTCTGTCATCTAGGAGTTTAAACCTGAGGTTAAATTAGATATTTCACATACCTTTTAAAAAATATTTATTTTAAATATGCCTGTAGTAAATGTACTATCTAACACGCTGCAAGCTCAAGCCCGGCATAAATCCACTCAATCGGGAAGCCGTGTTGACAATTGCCATCTTCTAATCTGTTCTTCATTATGCTATTGTGTTGTCTTTGTGCGTACATATAATAAGGCAATTATTATAAAGCCAGGTTATTTTTAACATCGATGTGTATGTTATTAAATCGCTGCACATTAATCTGCGTATAATCCCACACCTCTAATCCACTATTTCCCACAGTCCACAGTCTCCACTCATCTCCAAATGTGGATTCACAGATGCAACCCCTGTGGGTGTCGAGGGAATACCGAATCTAAGTAATCAGAGCCTGCTGTTTTCCCCAAAACGTTGCCAGAAACGCTGGTGCTTTCCATGTAAATAAGGGTTTTTACTGATAATGGATGAGGATATCTTTTGCATACTGCATGTTGCGTACTAAACAGAATTCAGTAGGCAGTACACAGTATACTAGTACACAGGACACGGTAGATAGGGCTCCGATTCTGACACAGCCAGGGGTTGCAGTTTAGCTTTAAAGCACTAGAATAGAGACTGCTGGGACACGGTGTTCCGGTGAATGTGTGCGCCCCACTATTTTGTACGGAATCCCGACTGTGCCAGGGACGATTATGGCGGGCAGCCCGGCAGGGTTGATGCATAACTGTAGCTGCCATTGCCTGGGGAGGGCGGGTTGCCGGGATTATTCCGCCAGTCTGCCCACGCCAACCCGCCACAAATTCCACTCCACTGGCGGGATGACTGCGCAGCACGGCCACTGGACGGGGCTCGCTGGGGAGCATGTGTTTTTTTGGGAGAATAACGCCATGCTTGCCTGCACTCTCCCCAAATGACAGAGGCAGTAGCAGTGAGAACACGGGCGTACTAAAACAACTGGTGTGTGTGTGTGTGTGTGTGTGTGTGTGTGTGTGTGTGTGTGTGTGTGTGTGTGTGTGTGTGTGTGTGTGTGTGTGTGTGTGTGTGTGTGTGTGTGTGTGTGTGTGTGTATGTATGCGTGTGTGTGTGTATGTATGCGTGTGTGTGTGTATGTATGCGTGTGTGTGTGTGACCATGCCTTGCTTATCTTCCTGAAATGAAAAGCATTGTGGAGATGAATAGAGAGCAGAGGTCACTTGATACTGGAGATTGAATATATCCCAGCAAAGAATAACAATATATGCTGCAACACTGCATTACCTCAGTCTGTACTGAGACACAACAAAAGGATAAAACCATGGAGTTCCTCAGTGGAAACGGTTGGCTTAGCGAATGCATATACAGAGACTTGCACACATATTGTACACACACACACACACACCCATGCACACTCAGGATAACTCATACACACACACACACACACACACACAAATGTACCCAAATAATCCATTCACACAGAATAACTCACACACAGTCATTCATACACACACAGACACTTTGCATTCTCTCAGACGTATACCCGAAGCCACACAACAAAATGTTCAGTGCAAAATGAACACTGATGGAGTCGATTTTACTCTGATGGAGTACATCGGATTCACATTGGACACATAAACTCCAGGCTATTGAAGTTGAATTAACTGCATATGGGCTTATGCAGCGGATGAAGGCTCCTGCCATTAATCAAAAGGCTTCATGTGCAGTTTCAAAACTCCATTACTGAGTCGCCACCGGGACCGAGCGCTGGGCCTGGTGGACCTGGGCAAATTCACCTCCTCGCACGACTCGCGCGGCGTGAACTACAGCACAGGTGCCGCACTCCCGTTTGAACAAACCCACATACGATCGCGACGGCTCATGAACTCCGGCGCTCTTCGTCCTGCTGCGCTCGCTGCTAAATCATGATTAATGGCGGACCAGTCCTAGCATCGCTCATTACTCCACCCCCTCCTGAACAGCTCCGGCAGCCTTGCGTGTGGTAGCCCACAGGGTGAGAAAGGTGTATGCCGTTGCCTATCGTTGCCTCGCTACAGCCCTAATCAGTCGCCTGGAGTTGCGTGATGCGTGCGGGAGTCTATTATTTAAAAAACAAGCTCCGCATTAGAGCTGGATTCCCTCCGATGCATCAAAGCGTTTTCAAACGGGCGTTTCTTTCAAGCCATTTCAGGCGGGCGCTAACAATTCGAACTAAATTCCAGCCGTGCCTGCAGTATAATAGCTATTTATAAATGCAAGATGCTTAAGGACCAGCTCAGCTTCTCCTCAATTAATAAAACCGGAATGGGGGGGTGCTTTGTGTAAACTAGTATATTCAGCAACTGCAGCAGAATTCTGAATGATAGCCGTAAGTCTCCATATCATTTTGGGGAAAAAAAAAAAAAAAAAAAGATTAGCGCTTGAATGACTGGTTTCCATCGCACCAGGCCTTGTCTCAACTCGAGACGCTCTCTCTCGTATATTCTGCTGCCCACACAGGTGTTGCTTATTCTTTTACTGCCAGATTTACGGAGAATTACTTTTTCTCTTGATTTGCTTTACCGCCATCTGACCACCTGGTGGTAGTATTATTTTTTTTGGAAACCGCCTTTGGAGTGCACTATGAAAAACGCGGTATACGTAAAGCTATTATTATAATTACTAGACTTTTTAGGAAGGGAGCTTGCGAGATTGGTTTCCTGAGGTCTGATTGGTTGCGGCAGGTTTTAGCCGGCAGTGTGTTTAGGTCAGTGGTAGAGTTGAGTCTCAACACCCACACAAGATCATGGCTGTGTCTGAAAAGGCTCACTACTCCCTAATCCCCACTAAAGCTACTCCCTAATCCCTAATCCCCATCTAGTGAATGTCCATATAGGACACTAAATAATGTAGGTCTACTAAATAAACAATGCATTTTGACAGAAGACGTTGCCTTTTGTCATGATTCAGTGGCTCCCTATGTATAGTGTAGGCTACTAAACATATCTCACAATGCACTGTAAATAAACTTCACGTATATTAAAGTTTTTTTTTTAAAGCTTTACAAACAGTTTGCAAAGCATGGTTCACTTCCACTTTTCTAGTGAGCACGGTTGTTCACTAGATGTTACAGTGCATTGTGGGATATTTTTAGTGCCCTACAACGTATGCCAAATTAGATTTGAGAATTGGGACACTAGACCAAGATGGCTGACGGCCGAAATCGTACACTGTATAGTAAATGGGGAGCCATTCGGGACACAGCCCATGACTCGTCAGAAGAATTTACTGCCCGTTGATTTATTAGCGGAGCGAATCCGCTGTAATTTCAGTGGATTTATCCTACACCAGGGTGTCAGTTTGGTCAGGCTCAGAGGAACCGTACAGTTATGAACCTGCCCTGGACGGCGAGAATACATCACGAACACAGCAGGGATTTACAGACGAGTCTGGAGCAAAGTGGACCTTGAGCTGTGTAATAACTGGCACAACTAATATCCTCAAGCCCATCCGCCGCTTCAAGCACTTCCTCTTCAGACCCTCTCTCATAATATGGCGCTTAATGGGACTCGCTCTGGACAAGAGGGTCTTCAAAACACCTAAACATAAAACGTGAATGAAATACAACCCGTGGACTCGTCCCCGTTCTCTTGTACTGAGCTGACTGGTAGTATAATTTGGATATTTGTTCCCTGTACTTATTGGGAAATGAAAC
>CM056381.1:38658157-38678157 GCA_029718625.1 Synaphobranchus kaupii | reverse complement strand
CTTCCTGGTTAATCCCGATGCCAAACAGACCTGAGTTTACAACAGGGATTAACAACAAAGTCTGAGTTCAAAAATGTCAAATGTGATGTTTGACTACAGTGCAATATCAGTCGAGGTTGCTCTACTGTTGACATGCAAGGGTACAAAATTGCTGGGAGTGATGAAATTAAAACTTATTCAGGAAATTAATTGGACTCTAAGCAGGGGGAAGGTTATTTCATATCAGAAAATGGGTAAACAGATTTATTTAGAGTTCTGGATATGCAGGAACACTGATAAGGCAAGCCTGAACATGCTATGGAGGAGACCGTAAGTATTCAGCTTTATTTGGCAATACATTAGCAATAGATATTTATTTGAAATTTAAAACCAGAACTGAGATCTACCTGTATTTCAAGTCAACAACCTGCAAATATGTTAATATTAATGAACATATGACTTCATGAGAAAGAATACGTTGAAACGGTTTCTCACATTTCACCAAAATTTACCTCAATGCACAAGAAAAAAATCTATTTTAAACGTCTCGTCGTCGATCAAAGAAGTTTGGCCCTCCTGATTTTCCGTAGCTCTTACATAAACCAAATTGACACGGAAGTCCTGCCCCTTTTACCCCTCGCTGGCAAGTTGTGTGAGTAGAGCTTTCTTCCATTGCAATATTGAATCATTGTAAATCCATGTCCATCTAAGATTATCGTGGCAATTATTTCTCCACACTGGTTCAGTCATACACTTCAAACTCTAAATAAAAACATATCGCGTCTTTTGTGTGCCGTTTCTTGTTTTTAAAGCAATTCTTGTAAGCGATACACATACGTCATCTTGCTTTCTCTCTTGTAGGCTCCTGTGACAAGCTAACACGGCAAAATGGTAAGAAGCTGTTCGTGTTGGAACGTAATGGCGTTAGTGCATGTGGGCATTTCCCTTTATACAGTAACCGTTGCATAGTTAATGTGTACCAAGCAAGATCCTTTTTGAAGACTTTGTGTAATATGGCCTGCCCCGAATGAAGGCCGGTTTCAAGCTATGCTGCTAGCCGACTAGCAAGCAAGTTAGCGTTTGTGTTCAAATGAACATTGCATAGTCCTGGCTAGTAAGTTACTATGGGCCGGAATATATTAATTTATTAAGGGCAACAGAGATCGTCGAGTCAAACTGCTTGTTTAGCGCTAACGTTATTGAGCCATGATCTGTCTTCGTAGTGAGGCCGTGCCCCTAAATGAATGGCTGCAACGTTACTGCTGCTGTAGCTATCTTGCTAGCTAACGTTTGCTGACTTGTAACTAATGTCTGTGTTAATGACTCGTGTAACGTTAATCGAAAATGTAAATTCTTAACGCCATGGGTCCGTGGTTGAGTAGGTTCCTTGTTGGATTGCTAGCCAGTGGTCTTGATGGATTGTCACGCAAGTTGTCCAAACACCACTGGTCCTTCCGTGCCGGTTGTGCATTTACACGCTTGCTAGAATAACGATGGACCAAGTGCTAAGATCCGACTCATTCAGGAGCCTTAATTCCACCGGTTCACTCACATTGTAACTATATTATTAATGGTGTACGACGCAATGAATGTGCTGTTGATCATTTCACTAACCATGATGTGTAAATGGCTGTGAAGTGGCTAGGTAGCTACCACACTGCACTAATTCAAGCTATGTTTCTAACTTTACAGCCCCGTAAAATTGAAGAAATCAAAGATTTCCTGCTCACGGCCAGGAGGAAGGATGCTAAATGTAAGCAGTTTATTTAAAAAAAACTATTTACATGTTTTTATTTTATAAGCTGCTCAGGGACGTCACTAGGATGCAAAGACATGGGGGGCTTAGCCCCAAGGGGAGGGCAAGAGATGCGAGCGCAAATTGTTTTGGTATATACTGTATTAGAACTACAGTACACATGTCAACAACCAGTGAAGAAGCCAAGATGGCAACAAGTAAAAAGCAACAGACATATTCTCTTCTTCCATTTCTCTTTTGTTGTACAATAGCGTTATGAGGGACAGTTTTCACTGACATTAACTGACTCTAAACAATAACATTCTATGGGGACTGATATTATTGTTTCGAAATACTTGAGATATTTTCATGGCAAAGAATAGAGAGCTGTCGATAGAGTTAGCTAGCTAGCTATTTCTTGTATTTTTCTTGTTCACGATAGCGTAATCCACTTGTGTGTGTAGCTAGCGTTATAGCATATGGTTATGGAAAAGCGCCTAATGTTCCATTGAAAAACTTTGCGTGTGTTCGCTGCACATACGGAGGTAACTGCTTTTAATTTTAATGATGACTGGACCAAGTTAAACATTAACAAAACAAAAGCTTATGCATCAATTTGAAGCTGTTTGCTGACGTTGATTGTGGGATTTTAGCTACGTTAGCCAACTTGACAGTCAACAATAGCTTAATTTAGTGTTAACATCATAGCCTACTACAATATCCCCTTTCCTTTACCTCAAGTAAACCTAGCTAAAGTTAAGCAGGTAACAATCGTTAACAACTACTTACAATTTCACTTGCATCATTCACTTTGAATCTTCATATCACGGCTAAACTCCTTAGCCACTAACGTTATCCTGTCACAAGCCGTTGCCAAAGCCGATCGTTACTTGGCAGAGCGAGAAGCAATGGAAAGCAGCCTCCCCCAAGGTCCTCGTGCCCGCGATTTACATTGTGAAGTAGGCTACGACAGGCTAGTATTGGATGGGGAGACAACAACAACATACAAACCAGAACGATAATTTTAAGCCAATAATGCCATTATTTGGGGGG
Source organism: Synaphobranchus kaupii (assembly GCA_029718625.1). Classification (NCBI taxonomy): domain Eukaryota; kingdom Metazoa; phylum Chordata; class Actinopteri; order Anguilliformes; family Synaphobranchidae; genus Synaphobranchus; species Synaphobranchus kaupii. The sequence continues at coordinate 38,675,390 of CM056381.1, read as the reverse complement.
GCTTAAGAACATTTTAGGGTAGCTTCAGCCACCCTAAAATAGGCCTAACGACGTCCCTGAAGCTGCTCCTGCAATGGCATAAAGGCATGAGTCGGTTTTGCTTCACATTTCTCCATCCAACAGCCATGCTTGGTCACTTTGTGAATTTTATATATATATATATATATATATATATATATATATATATAGTACATCTTTCTTTCTACAATATTCCTGATCCCAAACCCTTAAACTCCTGGCTGGCACCTTGAGTCCTCAGGAGAGATTTAAAAACAGAGCGGCCCTTTCAGGCGTGTCACAGAGGTGTGTCTGGCGTGCCACGCAAGTTGTCCAAACACATCAGGCCTGTGTCCGTGCCGGTTGTGCATTTACACACTTGCGAGAACAACAATGAATCAAGTGCTAAGTTCCTACTCATTCAGGAGCTTAGTTCATTAGTTCACTAACATTCACTATGAAAGTGATTTGTAAAGCCTCTAGTGCCCTGGTATTCAAATCACGGTTCTCAAGGTCCGAGATCTGCTGGTTTTCCACCCTTCCTTTACCTGGGAGTCAGGTGTGAAGACAGTGTGGCCAATCACGAGCACTAATTGTTCAGTTGATTACCTGGGAGAAAAGAAAACCAGGGCCAGACTTGGATTCGAGGTTCAGATTTGAATATCCATGCTCTAGTGCATGGTTATTCAAATCTGGGCCTCAAATCGGCACGGCTCCTTTCCTGTCCTTTGCAGGTAAGGATAGAAGTTGCAGGGGGAGCTCAGGTGACCGACTGAAAGCCCCGTGTGCTCAATTCTGCCCGTTTGTCTCTGCGCAGCCGTCAAGATCAAGAAGAACAAGGACAATGTAAAGTTCAAGGTGCGCTGCAGTAGGTACCTGTACACCCTGGTCATCACTGACAAGGAGAAGGCAGAGAAGCTCAAGCAGTCCCTCCCCCCCGGTGAGACTCCCGTTGAACTGTTTCGTTAACCATTTGGCTGTGGAGCACTGGGTGTGTCGATCATTTTGATGGGAACCGTTCACCCATTCGTGAAGTCGTAGTTTCTGGTAAAGTACGACTCAGACTTTTCCATGGTCCTGGGATGCGGGGTTTTTCTTGTCGTTGGACCACAAACATTTGGCTTTGTTGCTCAATATTCTCCCATTTGTCGGATGTCAGAGTGTAAGAAGTTGTTAATGCGTGTGCTTATGGCTTACCCAAATCCCCTGCCTCTAGTTGAGACGTTGAGGTTGTAAAAATCAAGTTAATTTCTTGACTAATTGGGAAAAATCACATCCATGTGACCACTCCTAATAGCCAGGGGAGCCAGCTGTTGGAAGCAACTTGTAGATCTGGGACGTAGAGGTAGTGCCACCATAAAGTCACGTTGCCGAGTTCAATATTACATTACAGGCATTTAGCAGACGCTCTTATCCAGAGCGACTTACACAACTTTTTTAGTATTTCTTTTACATATATTATCCGATTATACAGCTGGATATATACTGAAACGATTCAGGTTAAGTACCTTGCTCAAGGGTACGACGGCAGTGTCCTACCTGGGAATCGAACCTGCAACCTTTCGGTTACAAGGCCAGTTCCTTAACCATTATACTACACTGCCGCCCCAATATTTTATTTATTTTCCCCCCAAGGGCCCTCATTCAGGCTTTTCAGGGGAAATTAGTCTCTGCAAATTGAGGTTGTTGTGTAGTTCATAATAATAATAATAATAATAATAATTTATTTATAGAGCACCTTTCATACAATGTTTTACAGCCCAAAGTGCATACAGAGAAAAACAACTCGTAAAACACAATAATAGAGGTAACTTTGATAATAAAAAACTATTATAAATGATAAAATAATCAGGCAACAAATAGATCAAATAAAACACCAGTTTAAAATAATAAAAACTTTAAACAAAAACAGCAACATATAAAACAGAGGTGTAGGTAAAATTTAAATGAATAAAATAAGACCTAAAAATAAAATACAATTAAGTAAATAAAATAATACAAATATATATATTTTTTAATAACAGATCAATTAAAAGCACACAGATGTGTCTTTAGTTGCTTTTTAAATCTTCAATAGATTGCACCTCTGCTTGGGTAGGGAATTCTATAATCTAGGTGCATAGAAGCAAAAGGAAGCTTCCCCACTTATTTTGTAACAAACCTTGGGAACAAAAAGAAAACCTGAGAGAACGTTGGGGCTCATATCTTACTAGAAGGTCAGTTATGTATTCTGGTGCTAAGCAATTAAGTGCTTTAAAAACAAGTAAAAGAATCTTAAAATCTATTCTAAAATTCTCAGGCAACCTGTGCAACAGCTTGAGTACTGGCGTAATGTGTGCTCTTTTATTGGTTCTGGTTAAAACACGTGCTGCCGCATTCTGAACAAGTTGAAGCTGATCAGTGTTTTCTTTTTTAGGAAGACTGCAAAAGAGAGCATTACAGTAGTCAAGCATAATAAAAGCATGCATTAGTCTTTCTGCATCTGCCTGTGTGAGAAATGCCCGTACTTTGGCAAGGTTTCTAAGATGATAAAAAGCAGCTTTAGTCACATTCCTAATATGAGGGTGAAAGCTCAGATCGGCATCTAGAGTAACACCTAGGTTCTGTACTTTAGTTTTAATGTTCACAAATAGTGGCTCTAGGTTTTTAGATAGTTCTTCCTCTGAGGACCTTTGCTCCAATGACTGACTTCTGTTTTGTTTTTTTATTTAGTTGGAGAAAGTTTTGTGCCATCCATAGTTTTATTTCAGTCACACATCTATCTAAATCATTGATTGAACTTACATCCTCAGCTGATAGACATATAAAGTTGTATATCATCAGCATAACTGTGGAAATGTATACCATGTTTTCTGATGATTCTGCCAAGAGGGAGCATGTATAAAGAGAAGAGCAAAGGGCCCAGGACTGAGCCTTGTGGTACTCCACATGTAATGCCTGCTTTCTCCGCGGCATATAATAAAAAAAGGCAACAAAAAATTATCTGCCTGTCAAATAAGTTTGAAACCATTCAAGTACCTTACCAGAAAGGCCAATACAATTTTCAAGACTATGTAAAATAATTTTATGATCCACAGTATCAAATGCTGCACTTAGGTCTAATAAGACTAGGACAGAGACATTATTACAGTCTGTACTGAGCCTCAGATCATTTACCACCTTAACTAAAGCTGTCTCTGTGCTGTGCTTTGCACGGAAACCTGATTGAAATTTTTCTAGAATAGTATTATTGCACAAGGTCATTTAGTTTGAAAACCACCTATTTTATTTTTTTTTGAGAGGTTTCACTAAGGCTTGTGACTTGAGTCTTTAATGCAGTTGCGAATTTTCCAGTTTGTAAGGAGCAGTTCACAGTGGCTAGTACTTCACCTGTCAGACAGTTAAAAACATCTTTAAAGAATTTGGTGGGAATGGGATCAAGAGAGCATGACAGGCCAGAGGATGAATGCATGTCCATCTGGCTCCTCTGCCTGGCATTTATATGCCGTCCTGTATATCTCATTTATATTGTACAATACAATATTCCTTCTCCCAAAACCTTAAATGCCACGTGACAGAAATGGCACCTTGAGTCCTCCCGAGAGATTTAAAAACAGAGGGGTGCTTTACCTGTCTGGTGAGCCACGCAAGTTGTCCAAACACATCCGGCCTGTGTCCGTGCCGGTTGTGCATTTACACGCTTGCAAGAACAACGATGGACCAAGTGCTAAGTTCCGACTCATTCAGGAGCCTTAGTTCCACCGGTTCACTAACATTCACGATGGGAGTGATTTGTAAAGCCTCGAGTGTGTAAAACTTGTTACTCAAATCGCATGTCTGTGTACAGTTTTGTGAAGTTACAAGCAGAGACTGAGGAGATTCAGAAAGTAGTTGACTTTGCTTGATGAAAAGGAATTACGGTTGGCCTGGAATTAAATGAGAGAATTGCGAAACACTTTATTTTGGAATTGCCTTGAGTAATAAGATAATTTGCCTATGAACAAGGTAACTGTTAGGAAAATGTGTTCAGTTTGTGCCCAGCTGATCTACGACAGTCCATTTAGTTTATCAGTATGGGGAGTATTGGCTTCCTTGTGTGCTGCTGCAGTATATTTGAAGCACCAATTAAAGCAGTAATGTGTTGCTCGGATGGCCAGAATTAAATTTTTATGCTGCTAAAGTCCTCTAAATCACGATACTGCTGCATGGCAGTTATTGGAGAGAAGTTGCATAAACCCTGTATTGGGTGGAGCTGCCAATCACTGACTTTGAACCAATTAAATGGCTTTTCTCCTCATGACAAAAATTGCAATTGGCTCAAATAATGCATCACTGATGGTATATAGTAGCCCTGCCCATTGTCTCCATGAAACCTTATTGTAAGAAAGTACTTCCAATACAAAATGTGCTGACTGGTGCCTCCCTGGAAATATTGGGCTGGGAAGTGCCTGTAACTGAAGTAATGATGCCCAGCCTTTGATGACAAAAGGCATACCTTTAAAGGTGTAATTTGTAAAACGTGTCTAAATGAAAGTAATGTGAAAGTAATGGCTATGTACTTTACTCCACAGGTTTGGCTGTGAAGGAACTGAAGTGAAGACCATCCAAGTGTACAGGAAATGTGTTGTAATAAAAGTTGGAAAAAAACAACCAATCCTCTTCTTTACCTTCATTTTAGTTGTTGAAAATCTTTGTCTCGAGGAAAACATCGGCCTTTTGGCTTTCAAGGCTTAACAGTCTGTTGTTTTGATACCCCAGTAAAATTTGTATTCCCATCCCAATTTGTTGTGCTGTGAAGTTTGGGGGTTTAATTAAAAGTACAGGGCAATTTTCCATTCCTCAGCAGCTTTTATTAAACAGCGGCGGTGGAGGTGCCAACTTGACCAGAACAGGGGGCTTGCTTAATGTAATCAATACGGTCCTGCTGTACACACGGTACGCGCTGACCCGAAAATTTAATGGTAAACCGAAACGTATCCCTGCCGCGTGAGAATGGAGGCGCAAATTATTTCCATTTTAAGTTGTCAAAAAAGTTTCCTTAACAAGGATTCCGGCCTGTGTAGTGAAGAATTGGTGGCTTTTTAATAAACCCGTTAAATGTAAAATGTAATTGATTCCAGTAGAGGTGTAATTGGAGTACCGAGGGAAAGCTTTCACAAAGGCAGCGAGTAAAATGAATGCGCTTTAATGGAGCCCTGCTACCCTGGATTGTGGTTGTGTTCACTAGACCAATGCACTATTATGAGAGTATCTCATCAACACTTGGGGAAGCAATCCAAGGGACTGTAACCTTGTTATACCCTACAAGTAGAGAGTGGGTTTTCCCTTGTTATACCCTACAAGTGGAGAGTGGGTTTTCCCTGACTTTGCTTTTTGGTTGAAATTGGTAGAAAGCGGTGGGGGTAACGAAGAAGGGACCACAGCTGAGAAAGTGCCATTGGTGAGGGGGGTCTGACCCATGCCTGCGTTGGGGGGGGGGCTGTGCCACATCTCCCCGTGACTTGTTTTTTTAATGTGAAGCGAAAGGCAAATTTCCACATTAAAAGGTTTCCATGCAGTTTATTCTATTTGGGACATGCTTAAGTTCCCTTAACGAAGGAAATGGCACTCCTCGTTCATCCATCTATAGACATGGGGAAGTGAGTGGTTGTCAAAGCACTTCACATAATTAGAAACTTAATTCTGTATCTGAATACAAGGTCTGGCTACATTTTCTTTTTTTTAAATATGCTTTTGGTTACAGAAAACCTAAGGTGTGGTCAAGGTGGTTTAAGATGTGTTTCCGACGCTTCTAACTGGCTGGCCAGCCTATAGTCAGCTAGTCCACCAGTTTGGTTACCAGCCTAACCAGCTTTGACTAGCAAGAAATGTTAAAAACATCTTAAACCAATTTATAATCTTAGCTGGAATTTTCAGCAGGGATGCTCATGGTGAACTGGAGGTTCTGAAAGCTTGGGAACCACTGCTGTTGCATGTGATATCAAAGTCCCTTTTCAAAATAAAGGCCAAAATCTTCTAATATGTGTTAAGGGGAATACATTTTGTTTAGGGAGCTTCCGGATTGAGGCTGGTTTTGTTCTTTATTCAACTTTTTGTTTGTTAAATTGGCCCTACACACGGAGAAGGAAGCCAGGAACCTAGCCTAACTGATACTGGCTTCAGATGCAACCGCTTGTAATTTCAGTAGTAATAACTGGCTGCACACATATTATAGATGCATGATGGGCTCGCAGCAATGGAACTTATTTCCCAAGCGTGAGAAAGGCCGTCTAGGAAAATCCTACTCTGGGATCGATGAGTGCGAAGGATTTTTTGTTTTTTTTAGCTGTGCCGCTAGCTGGGAGTCTGTTTTAATGTCGACAGCAACCACTACTTTACATAAAGTATACAAATACAATTCCCCTTGAAGAGACTTACTGGCTACAGTAATGCATTTGGTTCCACTCTTTAAACTGCACCGAAATCTGCAATATTATCCAACCCTCGCCCTCGATGCAAAACGCAAACTCCCATCAGGCACAAAAATATGCAGAGATCCTGTGGATCTCCTTTTGTTATGACACAGGAACTTATTTGCAGTCTGAATGGGTAATAAACCTAAACCGCTTCAGTAAGTGGATATTACACATAAACTTTGTTCAAACGGGCGTCTGGGGTATGCCAGGTTATTTTTGGAATTTCCATCCCTGTCCTAAGATAAGGATTGTGGACCACTGCATAATGTGTACAACCCCTGGCAAAAATAGTCACCACACTTGGAGGATGTTCACCCAGCTTTTTTACTTTGTAACAAATAAATCAGATATGACGCAAAACGATTTTTGTTTAATAGCTGAACATTCTGGCTTTGTGAAACATACCTCAAACAAATTAAATTATTTTTAATGGCAAATTTTTTTCCAGATCAAGTAGAGGACAAAATTATGGAATCAACAAAAACAATTACACTTAGTACTTTGTTGCTCCTCCTCAGGCTTTTATGACAGCCTGAATTCTTTGAGGTGTGGACTTCACTAATGTAAAACAATATTTTCCATCAAGCTGGTTCTAACTTTCTCGAATAGTGGTTGACAGATCAGCTTTGCAGGATGGAGCCTTGTCATGGGCCAGTTTTTTTATTTATTTCCACCATAAATTTTCAATTGGATTGAGATCCGGACTGTTTGCTGACCATGTTATTGAGTTGATATGCCTATGGGTAAATAATCCATCAAAACATGAAAAGTGCAATTAAGAAAAATTAGCATCTTGTTAAAATTCTCGGATCGCAATTGTGGTTGGAACGAAAACCAGCATAAACAGGGGGTCCCCAGGACTGAGTTTGAGAACCACTGGGTTGGTGAATGAGGCCCATTGTTCCTTTAACCCCCTGGTATTCAAATCGAGGTCTAAGCACTGCTGGTTTTCCACCTTCCCTTTACCTGGGAATCGGGTGTGAAGACAGTCTTGCCAATCGGTAGCACTAATTGTTCGGTTAATTACCTGGGAGAAAGAAAACCAGAGCCAGATTTGGATTCCAGGTTCAGGTTAGAATATCCATGCTTTAACCTAAATGATCACTTGACTAGATCAGGGGTGCACAACTCCAGTCCTGCAGGGACGGTCCACGTGCTGGTTTTTGTTCCTTAGTTTCAGTTTTCTGACAGCTCTATAAACTATGCTGGTTCACTCCTGCACTTGAGCACAGTAAAAAATCTTTACGATACGCTTGCAGTCTGCGGCTGGAGCTGGTGCTTGTACAAAATGTCAGCTCAATATATGATGAGCTAGCTGTTGAGAGCAGAAGTTCTGAAGATCGGCCCTTGTTCTGCTCCCTGACTAGAAATGGGGGTTTGCCAACTCGGCACTTAATTGGTCAATTAAAGCAGTTGATAACACAATGAAGTCAGCACACCTGGGCTGCATTCAGCCCCGACAAAACGTAGCAAAACATTTAAACGGAAACGGCGGTGCGTTGAACACCCTGTTGTGTTACGCAAGCGTTGCCTTTTTAATACGGCGGGGTTTATATACACGTCGCTGCTGATTGGGTAACACCTCTGACACACCCACCAAACGAGAGAAAACGTACCTCAAAGCCCGTTGCACACCGTTTCGAGGAAACATGTCGTTCAACCTGGAAGCCGTAGCAAAACGGTGTTCACCGTTTTCAGATTGAACGTGGCCCTGGTTTCTTGGGTCCAAGTTTGTTGCTGATATTAAGGTTGAAACAAAAATCAGCAGATGCTGTTCCCCAGCAGGATATGGGGTTGAGAACCCCTGAATTAAACAAAAGTTACTACGATAGGTCTACTGCAGGTTTTTCAGTTGTGACCCTGGCTAACTGACAAAACAGAGTTAATTAGCTCTCTCCGCTAAAGACTCAAGCTCCCCAGCCGAAGGAACTAATTGCAGCCGTGTACAAGCTACAGGGAAGAGGGCCGTGCAACTCGATGTTTTGTTTCAAACAATTACCCTGGCTCTGTTACTTAATTAGGTAATATATAGCAAAGTTGGCTCACTTGTAGATTATACAACAGAAAAAAATAAACATTTCATATAGTGACACAAGAACAGTGTTCAGCTGCCATTCCACACGCTTACCTAAAAATCGAGCTACAATGCTAGATCATGTAAATGATAGGGTTCAATTTAATAAAGCACATGTTGGCATGGAATTACAATACGGCCCTCCAAGAATGGAGATCCCTGTTAATTTCCCTTCCTCAAACAATTATATAGGCTTTTCCCCCAGTAGTTCTTTGCTTATGTAAAATCGGGGTGGACCTGGTCACTAATGCTAAGACATTAAACTGTCTTTTTATTCTATTTTAAACACTTATTTGTCATTAAATGGCAGGGGTCATCAATGTTATTCCAGTAAGGGCTGGTGTGGGTGCAGGGGTCATCAATGTTATTCCAGTAAGGGCTGGTGTGGGTGCAGGGGTCATCAATGTTATTCCAGTAAGGGCTGGTGTGGGTGCAGGGTTTTGTTCCAACCAAGCAGTTACACACCTGATTCTACTAATCAAGGTCTTCAGCAAAGACTCTAATGGTTGATTAGTAGAATCATGCAACTGCTTGGTTTGAACAAAAGCCTGCACCCACTCAGGCCATTTCTGGATAAGTTTGAGGACCCCTGCACCCACTCCGGCCATTTCTGGATAAGTTTGAGGACCCCTGCACCCACACCGGCCCTTTCTGGATAAGTTTGAGGACCCCCTGCACCCACTATGGCCATTTCTGGATAAGTTTGAGGACCCCTGCACCCACTCCGGCCATTTCTGGATAAGATTGAGGACCCCTGCACCCACTCCGGCCCTTTCTGGATAAGTTTGAGAACCCCTGCACCCACTATGGCCATTTCTGGATAAGTTTGAGGACCCCTGCACCCACACCGGCCCTTTCTGGATAAGTTTGAGGACCCCCTGCACCCACTATGGCCATTTCTGGATAAGTTTGAGGACCCCTGCACCCACTCAGGCCATTTCTGGATAAGTTTGAGTACCCCTGCACCCACACCGGCCCTTTCTGGATAAGTTTGAGGACCCCCTGCACCCACTCAGGCCATTTCTGGATAAGTTTGAGGACCCCTGCACCCACACCGGCCCTTTCTGGATAAGTTTGAGGACCCCCTGCACCCACTATGGCCATTTCTGGATAAGTTTGAGGACCCCTGCACCCACTCCGGCCATTTCTGGATAAGATTGAGGACCCCTGCACCCACTCCGGCCCTTTCTGGATAAGTTTGAGAACCCCTGCACCCACTATGGCCATTTCTGGATAAGTTTGAGGACCCCTGCATCCACTCCGGCCATTTCTGGATAAGTTTGAGGACCCCTGCACCCACACCGGCCCTTTCTGGATAAGTTTGAGGACCCCCTGCACCCACTATGGCCATTTCTGGATAAGTTTGAGGACCCCTGCACCCACTCCGGCCATTTCTGGATAAGATTGAGGACCCCTGCACCCACTCCGGCCCTTTCTGGATAAGTTTGAGAACCCCTGCACCCACTATGGCCATTTCTGGATAAGTTTGAGGACCCCTGCACCCACACCGGCCCTTTCTGGATAAGTTTGAGGACCCCCTGCACCCACACCGGCCCTTTCTGGATAAGTTTGAGGACCCCCTGCACCCACTCAGGCCATTTCTGGATAAGTTTGAGGACCCCTGCACCCACACCGGCCCTTTCTGGATAAGTTTGAGGACCCCCTGCACCCACTATGGCCATTTCTGGATAAGTTTGAGGACCCCTGCACCCACTCCGGCCATTTCTGGATAAGATTGAGGACCCCTGAACCCACTCCGGCCCTTTCTGGATAAGTTTGAGAACCCCTGCACCCACTATGGCCATTTCTGGATAAGTTTGAGGACCCCTGCACCCACACCGGCCCTTTCTGGATAAGTTTGAGGACCCCTGCACCCACACCGGCCCTTTCTGGATAAGTTTTAGGATCCCTGCACCCACTATGGCCATTTCTGGATAAGTTTGAGGACCCCTGCACCCACTCCGGCCATTTCTGGATAAGATTGAGTACCCCCGCACCCACACCGGCCCTTTCTGCATAGGTTTGAGGACCCCTGCACCCACACCGGCCCTTTCTGGATAAGTTTGAGGACCCCTGCACCCACACCGGCCCTTTCTGGATAAGTTTGAGGATCCCTGCACCCACTCAGGCCATTTCTGGATAAGTTTGAGGACCCCTGCACCCACACCGGCCCTTTCTGGATAAGTTTGAGGACCCCCTGCACCCACTATGGCCATTTCTGGATAAGTTTGAGGACCCCTGCACCCACTCCGGCCATTTCTGGATAAGATTGAGGACCCCTGCACCCACTCCGGCCCTTTCTGGATAAGTTTGAGGACCCCTGCACCCACACCGGCCCTTTCTGCATAGGTTTGAGGACCCCTGCACCCACTCCGGCCATTTCTGGATAAGTTTGAGGACCCCTGCACCCACACCGGCCCTTTCTGGATAAGTTTGAGGATCCCTGCACACACTATGGCCATTTCTGGATAAGTTTGAGGACCCCTGCACCCACTCCGGCCCTTTCTGCACAGGTTTGAGGACCCCTGCACCCACTATGGCCATTTCTGGATAAGTTTGAGGACCCCTGCACCCACTCCGGCCATTTCTGGATAAGATTGACGACCCCTGTTTTATGGATAGCATGGCCTTAACACAGGTGTGTGCAACCCTGGTCCTGGAGAGCCACACGATCTGCTGGTTTTTGTTTTCACCTTAAAATCAGCACCCAAATCAGACACAAGCAGGTGACATTATCAGTATGAAGCAATCAACTGCTTTTGTGTGGTCTTCATATTATGTATGCACCCCATGTTCACACTTCACAGATCCAAAATGGCCCACCCTCGCCAGAACGCTTGTGATAAAGCTTCTTCATTGCATTTTAAAACCTATATCTGTTTTTTTCATGTAGAAACAACCTGTCATTCATCAGTAAATTGGTGAATAACTATACTTTCCGACATCACGGTCCATACAGGCTGCATTTCGTCAGTCTACAAAATACAGATCATAATTGATTTTGCTGTAATAGATGGGTGGCACTTAATTTTGATGATGACTTTGATGATTTCATAACTACGGGGTTAGAAAAAAAAGTCAAACGACAATCTTTGTACCTTGATGGTGTACCGCTATTATAAAAATGTAAAAATGTTTTACTTTTTTCTCAGGGTAGGGTCACTCCGGGGCTGCAGACCCCCCCTCCTTTAACGCTTGTGCATCACCTCGACAACAGATTCACAACAAGTTCTTATGCAAGTAAAATGTGAACTTAGTCATTGATCTATATGTGTGCCTTCCCTCTGCGAATCATGAACATAATATTATGTTAATATTATATATTTCAAAATATGGCAGTATTATTTAGCAGCATTAACAGAAGTGCGATGTCTGTATCTTCCACAAGGTGTCAGGCTTGCGCTATAGGCCTAACTATGGTAGTTTCAGCGTGAGTTACGGGCTGTGTCCGAATCAGCGCAGTTACTATTGAGTATGCCAGTTGAGTATATTTTTTTTATGCGACAATTCTGAAAATGTACTGTTTTTAATATCCCCGGGGTGATATACTTATTTCTCTGTTTTTTGCTGATAATAGTACGAAGCATATTTTTACTGTAAGTACCTAAATAGTATACAGTAAGCAGTATACAGTATGCTAGCACACAGCACAAAGGACGCAGTAGATAGGGCTCTGATTAGGACACAGCCCCAGTCTTTCCCCCACATATACACCTACACTGAACGAACCTCCTATTCTTGCATGTAGGCCGTAAATTCTTATGATTTTTAAAACTATATATTTCCTCCGATGACTCAATGTTACTATATTTTAAAAGTGTTGAGAAGTAGGTGTGTTTTATGTGTTAAGTGTATGAAGACACTACAGTTATAGGTGTGTGTTTTTAAGTATTAAATGTAGGCCTAAGGTGTCAGTTTTAGTGGTAATGGGTAGGTAATATTTTAGTTGGGATTATGTGTGAGTGCATGTGTAATAGTGTGAATTGTTGTGATTTTAGATGTGTGTGTGTGTGGTGTGTGTGTGTGTGTGTGTGTGTGTGTGTGTGTGTGTGTGTAGTGGGGATGGCATGGGTCTGGACTTTTTAGTGTAGCTATAGTGTACATGTTAATGATCCAACTTGTTGTATTTATTTGTGATGCATATGTGTGTTTTTAACGAGCTGCACAAAAACAAATTCCTCCCAACTATGTTGATATGGCAATAAACTATTGAATCTGAATCTTGAATCTATAGGTGCGTATGCAAATTCCAGAAATAGCGCTTTGGTGACTAATTGACATGTCGTCCTATATGTCCTTTGTAGTTTTTCAAATGAATGATAATCCATGAGACGCTGAAACCATAAGCAGGGTGTTGAATTGAAATCTAAAGAAGCAAAAGCATAGGTCCAACATGCAATAGGAAAAGTAGACGTCTTGGATGAAGGCTGTGCTTGAGATCAGATTAAAACAGAAGGGAGTGTGGACTTCCCTACACCCGTACACTCAGAAATAAAGCTACAATTTTTGTTCTTTAGCCGAAGGAACAGACTTCCAAAATGTACCCTGAAAGGTACAATAAAATAATTTAAGTACTAATAAACACATTTTACAACCAAAAAAGGTACAAGACAAAAAAGGTCGTTTACCCTTTTAGGCACTGTTTCATACCTTTCTGTGTGAGTGTAAGGTGTTCCGCTGGGCAGGAAAGGCACTTTGGGACCGGGCGGAAAGCCTGCGGCGCAGCAAAATCACGTCATGACCTCCAAAACCCGAACTGCTAAACAACTCCGCTGCGTCAGCGGCTGCCTGCGAGCGAAGGCACCGAAGTGCAAAAACGGGCACGCTGGAGCGTGTAACCTTAGTCCACGAGGACTCGCCCGGTCTTGCAAAGACATTTTATTTTTACTAATTTTTTTGTTGCTGTTGTTTTGTTTTTGCAAATACTTTGATCCCAGCAGCATCTGATTTCAACACCTAATTATTATTGCTGTCAGTTAGAAATAGTCGATCAGTTATTCAATATGTAGGCTACACAACTGGAATTAGAATAGAAATATTTATTGTCCATTATAATGGAAAATGTCATTCAGCTCCAGACTTACAACGTAGGAAATGTATTTCTTAAACCAATTCTTCTGAAAAATGGTTTACACTCTCAGAAAGGATGTGTTACTTTCAGCACATTTTGTGTCAAAGTTACTACTTTTGTCTTACTTTCAACACATTTTGTGTCAAAGTTACTGCTTTTGTCTTACTTTCAACACATCTTGTGTGAAGTTATACAATTTGTTAAAAAGGGAGACTTTTTAACACAGACTGTGTTGAAAGTAACACAAAACGTGTTGTCTTTAACATGGAGGTGTGTTCAAAAATGGCACGTCGCCTAAGTGTTGTTTTTAACACATCTGTTTTTGGTTGTAGCCTTTCTCTGGCTGCAACATTTGCCACGCTGTTCTTCCTTTGCAGTCGATTAGGCTACAGTAATAACTCAGCCTTGGTCTTAACACCCTGGGGCTACATGCTCTAGCGTCTAGGGTAGGCTACGCTATGCAATAGAAGGGTTCCATCAGATCCACTGATTTAACACGACCTGAATTTGCAATAATCTTCGTCTAATGTGATCAGCCCTTTAGATTTCTTTATTGCAAAGTGGTTGACATTGTATTTGACTCTCCCAACGATGCTGGATATAATGACAGCAAAGCCCATCTCTCCTCCTTTTTACTTGGCTGATATGAACGAGCGATCACCATCCCCATCTGCGCGCCCACCGTCACATTTTCTCAAAGCTCTGTCCCGTGCCTCTGATTCACGCGCTGCGCGCTCCCGATAAAGAAGGCAGTTTCAATAGAGCATTGAGCGGAGCGCGCAGTGGGTCAACGATTTGACAAGTAGAAGGATGGCTGTTGTCGAAACGAAGCAATGGGATATCGGAATAACTAGTTAATTTTCTCCCGCGCAGCATTCATTGGAGTTATTGTACAGACAGAAGTAATTAGCCCGCTTCCTCATTCTTTCTGCAAATTTGTCTCTACTTCGCAAGCTAGCAAGGTTTTAAGCTAAATGCATTGTTTTGTTTGAATGGTTACGGACGGGGCTGGTTGGAGGGACTGTGCTGCGCTTTGGCTGCCTTCAATAGAGAAAGAAAAGTCAGTAGCTCGCTCCACTCGCCAAAACAGGGATGTCTACTGCACGGGTAGACTACATCGCACCTTGGTGGACTTATTGGCTACACAATTTCCCCACATCAATCTGAGGTTCCAGCCCGTTGACAACACCTTCCGACCGCAGGAGGAGAACTACCAGCAGGTCAGTGTGAATGCTAGCCCGAGATCTGGGCGCGTGATGGAACTGTAGGGGGCGGTGGGCGCATTTTCATGCCCGTGAGCCCTGCTTCTAGCGGATGGATGGGTGGACTTAAAGCAAGTTGGGGATGTTTAAAGGGAACAGTGTAAAAAAAGCTTTTCCCGATGCTTTAATTCCAAACAGTGGTCCGGGGACCATTGTGATGCTTGAATGAGCAACACGAGGGCTTTTCTTTTTAACTTCCATATTTTATTACTACTACATTTATATTTTTTATAATTTGATATAAAATTCGCCATGTCTTGCCTGCGCATTATTGCTGTGGTGTGAGCATAACGATGTGTAAATATTTATATTGCAATAAGAAGCTGTAGCATATGCCTTACAGATCCGTAATCACATCGTAATTTACACATTCTTCCATGTACAGTACTGGTGGTTACATCCTCTATGTAATGCCTGCACGCTGTAGGTGTGGGATAAAAGTAGTGGAAAGTAAATGTTTTTTTTTTTTATGGGAGGGGGGTTGGGTGCATTTTAGGGGGACTTTAGATGGAAAAGTTTGGTGACTCCCTGCTGTAATCCCTTGCTTTTAAAACTATATAATGAAATTATTTATCAATAATCAATCAAAAGATCTTTGGGAGATTTGGTTGCAGCCAAGCTAAAAAAAAAAAAAAAACACAATGTGCAATATACAACAACAGACATGGGAAGAATAAAAAAAAAACTACTGTAAGATTCTGTAGGGGAAATGTCAGGCATTGTGTAAAAAGTAAGTAAATAAATAAATAGATGGATTGATAATTAGAAGAATGTGATTCCTTATGTATTAGTGTAGATCGAAATTAATTACTGTTGCTCTCACACGCCTGCAAACTAGATTCATTCTCAAACTGTACTCAGGGCTCCAGACTGAATAAGATAAAATTAAAATAAAAATAAAATTTCCTTTGCAGTATATTTAAGTGGTTGGCTATGTGCGTATGTGTTGTACTGTGTACTCTGTAAGCATTGCCGACACGGTATAGGCTACTTGCTTCCTCAGTAGATGGTGGGCCCTGTGGTGCAGTTTCTACACCTTACACCCCTTTGTTTACAATGTGATCCCTTCTCAAAGAAAACCACAAAAACAAATCGGACATGTCTCCAGAATTCCCGCTCGTTTCTAAAGCGAAGGCACCAACGCTCATCCTGTTCAGTATGGATATAAATAACATTGCCTTTACAACTAAGGTGTCCTGGGGGCGGGGTTAGCTGGATAACTGCACCCAAATCTGGAACATGGACCGAAGTACAAAGCTGTTCTGGATTTTTCTCGGTGCAGTTATCCAGCTAACTCAGTAATCCTGCTTTATGAAGTACCACCCAGGTCAAGGTGTTGGTAATAAGGCTGTTTTCGCTTCAGTCAATTAAGGAAATCAACTGAAACTGAGTTGAGTGAAAAACCCAAGTAGCTTTATTATGGAAATTTTTCAATTATGTTTTTTTCTCAACTGACAGAGACTGAAAAGGCACTGAACCAAAACCGTGTTATCCAGCCCACGTTTTGACCTGGGTGAGGCTGCGAATGTCAGAGGTCAGATTGTTTGCCCTTAAACAAATGATGACCATCGTCACATTGCTAATCATGCGTCCTTATGGCCCCCGTCCAACCCAGCTGCGGCTGGTGAGCTGTGGGCCGGGCTGAGCAGTAGCCCACATCTTGGAATGATTTAAGCGCACACCTGTTCCTGTTTCTGTTTTCTGTGTGTGAGTACGGGAGAGGAAGTGTGTGTGTGTGTTAGTGAGTACGGGAGAGGAAGTGTGTGTGTGTGTGTGTGTGTGTGTGTGTGTGTGTGTTAGTGAGTACGGGAGAGGAAGTGTGTGTGTGTGTTAGTGAGTACGGGAGAGGAAGTGTGTGTGTGTGTGTGTGTGGTGTGTTAGTGAGTACGGGAGAGGAAGTGTTGTGTGTGTGTGTGTGTGTGTGTGTGTGTGTTTTAGTGAGTACGGGGAGAGGAAGTTCAGCACATCCAGTCCCAGCTGTGTTTGCCAGGCTGCTGCTACTTCTGGAGTTTAGGGTGTGTGTGTGTGTGTGTGTGTATGCCTGGAAAACGGGATGTGTTTTTAGTGTGAATAAGTATGTATAAGCTTCTGACACATTCTTCAAATTCCTCTAGAGTTGTTGTAGGATGAGATGGAAAAGTTTTGTTAACAGTCCGTTAAAGTGTTTGCATGAACTGGATATCTGCACGTGGACCTCAGAATGTGGGGAAATTTGAATACTTGGTCATAAAGCAGTTGTTGGTTTAACGGACTGCAGAATTCCTCGCTCAACACACAAGGGAAATCTTGCCACTGTGGAAGGAGATGCTCTTTCCTGGGTCCAGTGTGAAATGGGATTTCTTTTTTTTTGCCACGGTTTTGTTGACCTCAGCCACATCAAAGCACATCTTTGAGG
>CM056381.1:38548524-38657657 GCA_029718625.1 Synaphobranchus kaupii | reverse complement strand
GTGCTTTCGGTCCCACAGGGTGGTGTGCGGGGGAAAGACAGCGACGCCTCGATGACCGCGTTTGTCCTCAGCGCCATGCAGGAATCCCGCCACATCTGTGCGAGTGTGAGTGGACAAACACCCAGCACCTAGAAACGTGGGGAAATAGCCTCAGTGCGTCACATATCACACGGGGTCACATCGTATCTTAGTCTCGTGTAACAGTCTTGTCACAGGGCAGCGATGCACAACCAATAATGAGGAGCCAAAAACATCACAGGAGGGTAACAATGCTTTAAAAAAAAAAAGCCACCCAATACCCAATGGTGCAGTACACATCATGCAATAACCATACCAAAACCACACAACTGCTGCAGCTACTGCTACATACAAGACTAACATTGTCCTCCCTTCCTCCCTCCCCTGCTGATCTATTCAGAACTGATTTTCTAGTTTTATATTTTTATGTTGGTGTTATTTATTTGACTCTCTTCCATTACCACAGAGTCTGTCAGACAGCATGAAGAAAGCCAGCGAGTTCCTGTCCCGCAGGATCCAGAGCCTGACCAACCCCTACGCTGTGGCCATCACTGCCTATGCTCTGGGCAATGAGGGAAATCACCAGCTGGATATCCTGAACCGCTTCTCGTCCGGTAAACTAGGGTATATTCAAGGACACTGAAATGCTATGTGAATGTTTAAAAACAGAAATGAGACTGAATTGAACATCCAGGGTGGGGGACGTTGCAGGTCTGGTATGCGGGACTGAGAGTTAGATTGTGCGCAGCCTACATTATGTGGCCAATTACATATTTTAACTAGGTTGCACACATTCACCCTCTCAGCCCTAAATTAAAAATAATAATAATAATAATAGTAATAGTATTAATTTCACTGCGTATGACAACACAGCTCAGCTCCTAGTGCCAAACTGCTGATGCGCACCCCGTCCCTCCCAGCTATTCGAGCAAAGACAAAAACTGTGCGTCAGCTAACTACCTAACAGTGACTTTTCATTTTGATAAAAGAAAAACATACTTTACAAGGAATTAATAGGCTAACGTTTCATTAAATGGCACCAAAACGCACTAACAACTAGGCTAAGTTACCATTCTTCAGCCAATGCAGCAGGGAGAACGAATTGGTGAAATCACCTGGCTGGAAGAAACACTTGGCAGGATTTTTACTTTCTGACCCGGGATTTTACACCTCTGCTTTTCTGACGTCACTGACAATATAATTTCAGGGGTACAGTAATGAATTCAACATAAATGAACAGAGAGAACTCAAAAAAAAAACATAGAAATCTGACAATTGAAGAAATCAAAAATTGAAATTAAAATCCGAAATAGAACATTCCGCTAAACGAAATCCGCTTCACTATAGTGCTCCGGTGTCCCGCCCCCTCCTATCCCTGGCTGGTCCCGGAAGACTGCCAGAAGCCATTACCTGCCCCCACTTCATCCTGGGGTTCATCCTGGTATTTTAAGTGCCCCCCATTTGTGAGAAAAAGTCTTTTCGACGAAGTGGACTCAAATATGCGCCCTCAAAAGGGCGTAGGGGTCGTATTCGGACACAACCTGGGGCTTTCACTTCAGCAGTGGTGGTGAGCAAGTGAGTAGACTAGATGTTGTAGTCGTTTTATTAGTTGTTTTTTTGAAAACGTGTTTGTCGTTTATTTGTTGGTCATAATTTCAAATTACTTAAATTACTAATTATTTTAAAATGTGACAACCCCTCTCTTGGGTGTTTTGAACGTCTAGCTGCCTGAATATAGAAAAAAAAACATTTTCAGTCCATTGACTCCCCATTATATTTTTTCCGAAAAGTGGCACCGGACGTTCGTCACCAAAGTGGGCGGGGACTACGGAGCTCTATGCGCTGCAGAAATATTCCCAAATGTCCAAATATAACTGTCACACTTATGTTTTCCAAACTTCCATCAGCTTAATATTCTTAATATTAATCTATTAATAAATTAACGAGTCTTAATATCGTTGGCATTAGTGGTAGGCCTACAGCACTTAACTTTTTTATTTATTTATTTTTTGGGACGCACATCTTATCCAGGGTCAAGTTAAGAAAAAACATAGCCGTAGTTAATGAAAGCAATAAATCAAACGAGAGTAAAACTCTCGACTACAAGGCTGCATAGAGATACAAAGTCAGATATTGCCGATATTCAAAAAAAGGGGGGGAGTTTCAACACTGGTTCCATGATCATACTTTAACTTCACAAATCAGGCTATATTATAACCACTGTGATGCTCCAATCTACTTTACAGAAAAAACACATTGGCCAGTCCCCGGCAGTCACCTTTCCACCCTTGAGGCTACAGGCTATGCACTGCTGGCCTTGGTGAAGGCCAAGGAGTTTGACCAGGCTCGACATGTCATCAGATGGTTGACAAAACATAAGTTCCACAACAGAGGCCTTGGGTCTACCCAGGTACTGTTTACTAAGCGCCACAGATTGTAGGCTTTGAGGGGAACATTAAGTGTCACAAATGTCAGCTTTTTTGGTATTACTTTGTGCAAATCTCTACTCAGATCATGTATTTTCTGTATCAGAGGCCTCTGACATGATTACATTATAATATTACTTGACGTCCTTTTCAGTTGGTTCACACAAGCTAAGAAGTTCAATGAGTGTCTACAGAATTTTGTGTAGCAAGATGCCCTCAACTGGACGCATCATTTAAACCTTTTATGGGATCCAGCCATAGACTGTATAAAAATAGGATCCAGCACAATTCACAACGACAAGAGGCATAGTATCAGCAGCTGGACCATTACTGCCCTCTGCTGTTCTCTACAGGCCACCATCACAGTTTTCCAGGCTGTGGCTGTGTACATGTCAGAAGTATCTGATGTGAAAAACATTTACTTGCAAGTGAACCTGAGTGTGGCCAGCCGCAGCAAACCCGTCAGGTGGACATTCAACTGGGACAACGCTCACCACACCCGCTCAGAGAGGGTAAGACTGGCAAAATGAGGCACAAATAGAGAAAGAAATGGTGGGAAACGGAGAGAGAGAGAGAGGGAGAGGGAGAATGAAAGGGGAAAAAATAGTAATGTGGTGATGATAGCTTGTGTGAGAGTGAAGAGAGACAGACAGTGAAAGAGACATTGAGTGAGGTAGAGAGCAGGAATAATGTGCATGAGAGAGCAGGTCAGTGCTCTTGGGTCAGTAAGGAACAGATGTTTTTGTGTTTGCAGATTCATTTAGAAGAAAACCTGACTGTCACTGCCAAAGGAACAGGCCAAGGCACCCTGTCGGTGAGTGATACCTCTGATACCTCTGGGTTATGGAAAAACTAGGCATTACAATATACTATGGACATGTTCTTTTCCAATTAATAATAATAAGCAAATTAGTTTTATCTGGGATCTAGGCCATACATTTTTAAGGACATTTTTGTAGGGTGCCACACATTTTTAAATGTTACTAATTGCATAATTCATATGAAAAAATGTCTAAGAGTTCCAAAATATACATTCAGATGGAGTACATTTTGGTTGCAGTAATTCACTCAATTGTGTAAACTACAAACAAAATGCGTAGTGCTCAGCCAACACAAATAACACTCACACAACTGACAATGTACTTCAGTCAAATCTTGTTTTTGTAATTGGAGCTGAAAATGTTTTATGTGATTAAATCTTTCTGTAAACAACTTTTTCACTTTTTATTTCACTCATAAAAATTTTACTAAGAATTCTACATTCATAAAGAAATTCTCCCTCAAAAAGCCTTTCTCATCTTTAAGAAATATTTTGAACAATATTTGGGAATGTTAGTTCACTCAAGTAATAAAAAAGGTTAAACCCTTTCTCTTTGTGCCATCAATAATTGAAGATCCTGGTGTTAAAAGTACTGAAGTACTGAAGTGCTTTGTTCCATTAGCCTTGTTTGGTTTTCTTACTGAGGAACCTGGCGTTTGCGCTTCTACTCATTGGTGTGTGACAGTGAGCCGGTTAGTAGCTTTGGTACGTTTGGTGTGTGTTATTTGTGCCATTATGCTACTCGCCTGTTCTTATGCGTCTCGTTACCGAGACAGGGCGTTTATTAGTTCTGGCTCTTTCTTTAGTCACTTTGCTCGTAAAAGTATGGGAGCCCAGTGCTTTGTTCCATTAGCCTTCTTTGGTTTTCTTACTGAGGAACCTGCCGTTTGCGCTTCTACTCATTGGCGTGTGACAGTGAGCTGGTTAGTAGCTTTGGTACGTGTGTTCCCTGTCTTGTCTCCTTCCCTTAATTACGGGGTTTCCCGTCTTAGTGGCCTAGTGCTTAATGAATCCCCTTGCTGCGTTTGGCCCCTCCTACCTCACACGTCACGCCACCATTACAGAATATCAAAGCCCAGAACGACGGAAACGTGGGCTTAAATAGCTCCAAGGTAACCACGCACAGGTGTGATGCTGAGAGAAGCTCCGCAATCAAGATGGGGCGGAGCAAACATCCACTAAAAGGGCAGCGCCCTCGCGTGGCTACCAAGGAAACTGACCGCAAGGGAAAAAGGGTCAAAAACCATGACAGGGCCCTTCTAAGGGACGACCCAGGCGATCCCTCAGGAAAATCAGAAAGCAGTGATTTGTAAATTCTCTTTTACATATATTTAATTGAAAACAATACAAAGAAAATATATTTCATGTTTTACCTTATCAACTTTACTGATTTTTGTAAATATACGCTATTTCTGAATTTGATGCCTGCAACACGTTCTAAAAAAGTTGGGACAGGGCCAAAAAAAAGACTGGGAAGTTAAAAAACACCTGTTTGGAATGTTCCACAGGTAAACAGGTGATGCTATCATGACTGGGTATAAAAGGATATCAAAAGACTCTTGATATTTTATTTTCAGCTATAACCTCTCTGCATTTGAATGGATCTATATGGGAATTGGGGGGTGGGACTAGATTAAGCTGTAAATTACACGGAAATAGTATGGAATCCATGGTTGGCTGAGTGGCTGTAAGTATTCAAGGGTCTGAGGTATCAAACAAGCCTCAAACCATCACTCTGCTGCCATCTATGCAGTAGATATGGATGGATCACTTGGAGGGTTGTTTCTCCTGGCTTATTTTTCCATAGAGTTCAATAGGAAAATGAGTCAGGAGAAACAACCCTTAAAGTGATCCATCTACTGCATATCTGGCAGCAGCAGAGTGATGCTTTGAGGCTGATTTGATACCTCAGACACTTGATGACTTACAGACATTTAGCCAGCCATGGGTTCCATACTATTCCTGTGTAATTTCTAGCTTAATCTAGTCCCACCTCCCAATTCCCATAGAGATCCATTCAAATGCAGAGAGGTTATAGTATCGCTTCTAAGAGTACATGAAAATAAAATATCAAGAGTCTTTTGATATCCTTTTATACCCAGTCATGATAGCATCACCTGTTTACCTGTGGAATGGCAAACAGGTGTTTTTTTTGAGCTTCCCAGTCTTTTTTTTTGCCCGTCCCAACTTGTTTGGAACGTGTTGCAGGCATCAAATTCAGAATTAGCATATATTTACAAAAATCAATAATGTTGATAAGGTAAAACATTAAATATTTTCAATTAAATATATGTAAAAGAGAATTTACAGATCACTGCTTTCTGCTTTTATGTGCATTTTACATACTGTCCCAACTTTTTTGGAATTGGGGTTGTATCATTGATCCATAAAATCAGCCATTAAACATTTTGCTGTTTTTATGCATTGCTTAGGCACCTTTTCTGTTAACAATATTTATAGGGTGGACTTAGCTAAACAAATACAACATGTTTCTATGCTCAACTTGAATTGTCTAAAAACGTGACTTCAGTACTTTTAGCACCAGGGTATACAATTTAATGTATATTTAAAAATCCTGTCTTAATTGTAATTGTAACTGCCCTCTGTATAGTGTAATTTTCTTACTTTTCTATTGTGTTTTATATCCCTTGCAATGAATCATTTCCATAATTTCATCCCTGAACAAAGTCTGATGTGTATAATCCAGGTAATGACGATATACAACGCTTTGCCCGAGGAGAAGGAACCAGAGTGTATGAACTTTGAACTGGAGGTGAAGCTAGAGAAGGAGCCACATGGTACAGTATATTGGGCACTGAAGCAACTCTCCTGCAGATTGTTAAAGTGAACCTCCGCTGGAAAAAAAAAAACATTACTTCAAAATGCAAAAATTGCTTAATTTTTTGTTACTCACTTTTAAAATGGTTGTGGCCTTTGTTTATAGGCAACAGAGCAATGCACTTTGGGATTCATGGCTCTTGCTTCAAAGTCTCCCTTTTTTGAAGGGGCTTTAGCTGTTTTTTGGGTATCCAGTGTGAGGGGGGGTGAGTCGGGTTCGGAGGACCAGACGCGGTGGTAGGAGTCAGAAAGTTCCCACGAGTGGAAACCACTGGAACGGAGAAACTCCATAGGAAGGGAAGAAATTAAAAAAGGTGGAAAATAAACAGGCTCCCACTCTCCATAGGAGAATAGCATAAGAGGGAGGCTGGACAGTAAATAAATCAAAGCGACTCGCAGGAAAACGGGCGAATAACTCGCAGACACGAGAGAATATAGGAAAGATATGCCTCAACCTCTCAAATACCGCGAGGGAAATAACAGAGGCGATCAGAAACTAAAGATGAAAGAAATAAGGGTTCGCCCCTAACTTTCAGTATAAGAGAGGAACTAAAGGGAGGCGAACGAAAACAGAGAAGTTCTAAACGGCCTGGAATAACGGGTGAGAAACGAGAACAAAGAAAAGAAAAGACGTCTCGCTTTCAATGGAGAAAGCAGACGGAGCGAGGTGGACAGGAAACGGCAAAGACAAACACTGTCTCGGCAGAACAGGGCAAAGATAACCCGAGAGAGGGACAGAAAGTGCAACAGAAGGACAGAATCCCTAAGAAGCTAAATGCACGGAAGGCCAGTCCCGCGTTATCCCAAAGCAAGCTATGGGGCAAAGTGGTCTCCTTGAGTGCCTAGTCCTGTACCTCTGAGGACTCAGTACCCTAGTCCTCTGAATCACAAATGAATACAATACAGAAGCGCCGGAAGCAGGAAGCATGGGGCTTAAATATCTGACAGGTAACTCAGAACAGGTGAGACAGCTGAGTACAAGGCAGAGCGAAAACCCGGAGCGGAATAGAAAAGTAAGGCGAGAGCGCCCTCGCGCTGCTCCGACGGAGAACGACCGCAGAAGGAAAAAAGGCCGCCAAAACCCATGACATTCAGGGCTGTGCATTTCATGGTCTTTAATTGCCATTACTTAACGTGGCGCTGTAATGGCGACGTAGTCCAGCTGTCTCTCGTGTTCATGTTTGTTAATTTGAATGTATTTTGTTGTGTCGGGATTTTGTCTTTCGTTTTTTTCATGCACTGTGTGTCTATTGTGGGACGGGGAAGCGGGCGCGAGACTGTTCAGGGCACTCATGCTGCTCGTTTTGATAATATTGACAAATTGTATATTCGGGATAATTTTGTTTGTGGTCGTCACCATGGAGACACATTCACAACATATGCTTGTTGGATCTGCAGCTACAAAGTTTACCATCGTTCTTCACCGGAGTTGAAGATGTCGGGACTGATCTAGGACTGCAGGCAATCTTCAAAAGGCCACCAGGGAAGAGAAAGGAGAAGATAATGTGGGGGAGGAGCGAGGCGACTGGGAAGGCTGACGCAGTTCGGTGCTCCGTTTCGACAATCTCCAGTGTACAGAGACCGCAACACTGCGTGTAGGGAGGAAAGTCGTGGAGGCGGAGTTTGTGTGTTGGACTGCTTAATAAAGACACTGGATATCTCGGGACAGCGGGGGCTATTTTTAATCATGGCTGTATTCCACTTTAATTCACTTAATTTGTTAGATTAATGCAATGATTAAATTGAATGTCTTTGTTTGATATGTTTGTGTGTTGAGGGTCTGCCCCACTGTCTATGTCTTTTTTGTTGTTGCTGGGGCTACAACTCAAGTTCCCTAGCGGGAAAATAAAAGTTATTCTATTCTATTCTGTTAAAACATTTGTATTCAACTGAATACTTTGGTTTCAAATCAAATCAGCATCTGTTAAAACACATCTGGATACCAAGAAACAGCTAACAGCAATACCACGAGCCAGAGTGAAATTCTCCATTGTGCTTATAAACAAAGGCCATAGCCTTTATAGATGCAAATAACAAAACAAGTAACACATTTTGAAACAGGAACCAAATGAGAGATTTACTTAATTTACCATTCCAATACCATTTTTTGTTCATGTTTTTTCCCTTCACAACAAACACTGTTTCCCAGGGAAAATGTCTTTGTATGTCAATGTTACCTGGATGTTACATGCAAACAGTTACTCTGACTGTATTTAATGACACATTGTTTAAGCTTGTATTTCTGTTACAGTTACCAATGAAGGCGCACTGGAGACATACAAGCTCTCTATTGAGATGATGTAAGTTGAACGTAAATCAAATCACATCTCTTGAAATCCTTTACAGGATTTGTTTTTTTTACAGGAAGTAAGTCTGCAGGAAGAACCGATAAATGTATACTTTGTGTCCTCTAACTCGTAATGTTATCACAACATCAAACTTTTCAGAGAAAGCTAACACGGGTGACGGTCATAACGTGTTTCACGGATGTGTGAAATATCTATAACATTCACAGGTAGTAATGCTCTGCTTGAGCTTGTCATTGATCGGGTTAAGCCATTTTCCTGCAGAGATGAGACAGGACCTTGGATACTAGTGCACATCCCAAACTGGACCGTCACGGTTTTTCTGGTCGCCGCCCCTTCTCCGCTTAGGGTTGCTCGCACGTCCGTGCCGTGTTTTTTCCTCTCCCCGGCTATCAATTTGCTCACCTGTCTCAGGTGTGTTTCCGGCTATAAATACACCTCGCTTCCCTTTTCCGGCGCTTCGGTGTTACATCGCCGTACTCAGAGCCAGGTGTCGGTATAGGAATAAGCGACCACTTCATTTTAAAGCTTTGCTTTAATTTTGCGCGGGACTGGCTTTAGTTGCGTTAGAGCTCCGTTATAGGATTTTGTTTTTCTCTTTGCACTTTCTGTTCGCTTGTAAGAGTACCAGAAAATAAGATATCAAGAGTCTTCTGATGTTGTTGGGTCACAGACATCAGGAAGTCATGGCACGCAAAGGATATATGACCAAATATTAAAAATCTAAAGGCACAGTCAACTTAGTGTATGTAAACTTCTGACCCACTGCAATTGTTGAGTTAAAAGTGAAATAATCTGTCTGTCTGTTAGTTTGCTAACATGCAATCTGTGGAGTGGTTAAAAATGAGTTTTAATGACTTCAACCTAAGTGTATGCAAACTTCCGACTTCAACTGTAAATGTGTTCATGGAGTTCAGTTTTTTTTTTTTTTAAATTGGTCAACGTGAATGCAGTTCCAGTTCTTAGAGATTTCTGTGTTTCCAAGATACCAGTCCTCCAACAGAGATGCCACCATGTCTGTCCTGGATATCACCATGCTCACAGGCTTCATTGCAGACAAGACAGACCTCTACAGGGTGAGGATATATACTGGATCTGTCTCTGTGGATAACAGTGCTATTTACTATTTGTCCATAAATAAATTATTCTGCCTGGATTTTAATGTTTCCTTTTATTGGTCACTTGCTTGACTTTAGTCTGGGGTAACAGTTTGGACAAAAGACTGTCCACTTGACCTTTTTGGCATATTCAGTGATTGAACGTCCTCTCTCTCTCTCCTGCCATGGCCTTGTCTCCCGTTCACCCCGACAGTTGACCTCAGGAAGGGACAGATACGTCCAGAAGATTGAGATGGACAAACAGCTTTCTGAGAAGGGTTCCCTTATTCTCTACCTGGATAAGGTGTGGTGGTCTTTTGTCTTTCTCTGGTGTAGCTTAAAGCATCTTCTTTTGGTCTGCCTGCTCCTGTTGCATTTGGCTTCTTGCTGAGGGTCTGAAAAAGATGTCTACCTCCTCTCTCTCTCTCTCTCTCTCTCTCTCTCTCCTTCATCAGGTTTCCCACCAGCTGTCTGACAGAGTGGTCTTCAGGATACACAAGATGAACAGAGTGGGTCTGCTTCAGCCTGCTGCTGTTAGTTTGTATGAGTATAACTCCATGGGTGAGTTCAGATCTTTCCTGCTGGTAAAGACGTTCTGCCACTGAGTTTTAAAAGAAATGTACCAGCAGTGTGAAAAATGTCTCACTGTAGAAAGCCGCTGCACAAAGTTTTATCACCCGGAGAAGAAGGACGGGGCCCTGAACAGGATCTGCCATGAGAATGTGTGCCGCTGTGCAGAAGGTAGGGCGTGCGCATCCGTCATGCAGGAAGTGATGTCACAGAGGAGGCCGGCATGTGTGTCCTCACCTTAGAGCAGGGGTGTCAAGATCCGGTCCTGGAGGGCCGCAGTGTCTGCTGGTTTTTGGTGCGTTTAAGCACAAGTGATTAATTTAAGTCACTAATTGGCTAAGAAGTCCACACACCTTGTTCTCAATGCTTTAACTGGGTGCTGATTGAAAGGAAACCACAAATACCTGTAGACACTGCGGCCCTCCAGGACTGGAGTTTGACACCCCTGCCTTAGAGTGTATAATATGTAGAGACAGCGATGCCAATAGAAACCAATGGGGAGCACATCCGAACCAGGAAGTTTTAATTTTGCGCTCATCTCACATGCGCAGTTGTGTCCAGTCAAGTCACATGTACAATGACGATGGCGCAGAAAGTGACGGGACGACGGTTACGAGTATGTAATTGGTTGCCAACTAGCGCACAAAAATACGATGTAGGCCAGAATAAATAATAATAAAAAAATGTATATCTTTATCTGTGTGGTAAGAAACAAATATTTAAAAAATACCATGGAAAAATAATAAGAAATTTTTAAATACAAATGTTATTAAATTATAATTGTCTTGGTCCAGTTTTGGGAAAATATTTATTAAAATTATATTTGCAAAAAAATGATTAACATAATCTGGTTTTCACATGAAACATGAGTATGGAGTTTAAAAATATAATCAGGGAAGTTTAATTTCGCCTTCAAAGGTCTGATATTCCTCATTCATTTTAATGGGAGCGCCAATGTGTTGCACTCAACATGCACAGTGCAGGCTTACTTCCAGGAGCCTCACAGCTTAGTTGAGAGCGTGCTCGCCTGTCTAGTTGTACATGCATGTCTATGGTCCTCACTTGCGTTTCTCTACCGCTCACAGAAAACTGCAGCTACCAGAAGAAGAGGAACGTGGATGGTCTGGAGCGTGAGGCTGCGGCCTGTGAAGCTCGAATGGATTACGGTACGGTCACCTGGGGGAGGGGGGGGGGGGGGGGGGGGGGGTGTGGGCGGTGTGTATTCTGTATGTGTGATGTACACTATATGAAACAGAAAAAATACCGTATGTCATGGAACAAAAGTTTGGAACTGGCACTTTACTGACCATGTGAATGTTCTGCAGTGTACAAAGTCAAAGTGGTCCACGCTAATCTGAGTTACACCACTGACCGCTTCACTGTCCTGGTAGACGACGTCATCAAA
This sequence comes from Synaphobranchus kaupii, assembly GCA_029718625.1. Lineage (NCBI taxonomy): Eukaryota > Metazoa > Chordata > Actinopteri > Anguilliformes > Synaphobranchidae > Synaphobranchus > Synaphobranchus kaupii. The sequence continues at coordinate 38,646,177 of CM056381.1, read as the reverse complement.
GAAGGTAAAGCCTTTGCTACTTCAGCTTGTCTGATCTCAGGATCTCAATTCAGGTTTACCGTTGTCTCTCGTCCCCTCTCTCTCCCACAGTCGTCGAGCTCAAGGTCAGCATGTTTCGTGTTTTCATAAAAAACACAAAAAACTTCGCCGATTTGAGAATTCAATCAGATCTGTTGGGTTTTTCACAGCTTTTGCCTGTATCATCTCTGCAACTTGCTAAATCTGGCCACGGGGGGCTGCTGGATGGCTCATTGGGTTAAGGCACCACACTGTGGTGCATGGATCAGCCTCACGGCCAAGGTTGGATCCGGTCCACGCCAGTGCCAACTGTGGCTGCCGGCTCCACAGGTCACATGCAATTGGTGATTGCGTCGCCCAAGGACTGCTAGTTGATTGGGCGCCCGTAGATTGCAGTCAAAAGACGCATATGAAAGGTCCTCCTCTGACTCCACTCTATGCGAGCTTAGCTGTAGTCTGCAGTGTGAAAAGAAGCAGCTGGTGACACCACGTGTTTTCTGAGGGGAACCGTGGATGTCTACACTCTTCTGTATCAGCTGTGGGGTTTGCGCAGTGTACATGACTGCGGTTGCACATGATTGGCCAGTTCAAATTGGGGTGGGAATTGGATATTCCTGCTCAGCTGCGCCGTGTTGGGTGCCATATTTTATTTTTATTTTTTTTTTTTTTATCTGGCCAAAAGCACCTTTTTGGGATTCATAAATGTAATTTCTGAATGACTAATGCATGGCTAGACTATGTTAGATACCACTTCTGTAAGCAACTTAAAATGTTACATTTAATAGTGCAATTTCAAGGACATGTTAATACGGGACTGAAAATCACATATTAAAGTAGTGACAGAATGTAAAAGTACTCTTCCGCAGAGTTGATTAGAAACTCATTCAGCTTATTTGGGAATTATGTATACCACTATTTTTAGAGTTTTTAGGGACTTTAAACTTATAAATAAATAAAACTTATAAATTCTACATAAAAGCATGCCACCACTACACTTTAACTCTTAAAAAAAAACTGCATTTTCCCAACCTTTAATAAGATAGCAGTAATTTCCCACAGGAATTAAACAAGATGCAGCGTTGGCCAATGTGTTATGAATGTTGGGTTTCCATGGTTACAGCGACTATCGTTTGTGACACTGATGGCTTGAACACCTGTGCATCATGTCTCCCCTTTTGTAAGTAGCTCTGGATGAGAGAATATGCTAAATGCCTAAATGTAAACGTAAGATATATAAGATAATACAGGTGGTCACAATCAGAGCTGACTGGAGGTATAGGCGACATAGTCGGTCGCCTAGGGCACTATCTGTCTGGAGGGGCCATATGAAAGGAAAATAAAAAAATAGATAATAAAGAATAAAAATGAATTCATTGCGTACATGGTGTACGGCTTCCAGCCACCCACCTGCCAGTCTAGGCTGTAGCCATGCCTGGTCACAATAAAGCTAAAAAAAAAACCCAGGAACCAATGCTTATGAATCAGAAAATACACCCTACAGGACGGTATCAGTCCGCATCTCCACGGCTCATTGCTCGCAGCACCTGTGAAAAATCTCACTGGTCTTTTAATGAAACAGTATATACAACTCTCACTGATCTCACTGGTCTTTTAATGAAACAGTATATACAACTCTCACTGATCTCACTGGTCTTTTAATGAAACAGTATATACAACTCTCACTGATCTCACTGGTCTTTTAATGAAACAATATATACAACTCTCACTGATCTCACTGGTCTTTTAATGAAACAGTATATACAACTCTCACTGATCTCACTGGTCTTTTAATGAAACAGTATATACAATGTTGGTGGAGTAAATAACTTTGTTACTTCGGCTCACCCAATTTCATGTCTCTGGTCTATCTGCAGGCACTGACTCTGGGGTGAAGGGGAAGAACCGTACATTTTTGGCCCATCCCTACTGCAGAGAGGCCATAAACCTGACAGAAGGAGAGGCCTATCTGATCATGGGCAAGTCTGTGGATCTCATCAAAGGAGAGGACAGGTGAGCTTCACAATTCACATGCCTTCTGATCTGCATTGCCTCCGACACACAGTAGAGGGCGCCAGACTGCTGTTTCTGCACCCCAGGATTTTCAAGAAATACATTAATTCCAGTTAAATTCTGTGTTAATGGTGCCAGAAACTAGTGTGGAATCTATTTTTTGTATCTCATATATTTGTCTACATTTTTTGTACTGTGCTGCACATGCAGTGAGTGTATATGGTATGCATGCAGGTGTTTGTGTGTAAAATATATTTGTATAGATGTAGTGTATATGAGTGTAGTCTGTACGTGTTCTCATTTGCAAAATGTATATGTCTGCATGGGTGTGTGTGTGTGTGTGTGTGTGTGTGTGTGTGTTTTAATATATAGTATGTGTGTGTACATGGTTGTGTGTGTACATGGTGGAGTGCGTGATCTGTATGCGTGTACATGATTGTGTGTGTTATATGTGTGTGTACATGGTGGTGTGTGTTATATGTGTAGATGATTGTGTGTGCTATATGTGTATGTACATGGTGGTGTGTGTTGTGTATGATTGTGTGTGTTATATGTGTGTGTACCTGGTGTGTGTGTGTGTGTGTGTGTGTGTATTATGTCACTGGTGTGTCCCTCCTTTCAGGCTGATGTACATGCTGGGCGGAGGAACCTGGATTGAACACTGTCCCATGGAGATGGAATGCCTTGAACCTGTGTACCGGTGTCAGGAATAATACATTCCTCCAGCAAACATCGCCACCATTATAATTCACTTTCTTCTATGTTTGCCACTGTTCCATTGGCCAACACTGTAACCTAGGTGTAGAATATAGTCTTTGTCAGTTGGGAGTTATACTTTGGTAGCAACATATAAACCACAACATGCCACTCTGAATTGTGCATTTCTGTCCGAACAGAAGCAAAAGATCGTTGAATGGTACGGAAAAACTGCAGATGGTCAGAATATAATTCTGTGGGGTCTGATCACTACACAAGGCAGGAGCTGAATACCAGCAGCTCTTAGTAATGTAAAGCGGACATTGATCACTTGATCGCACAATAACTGTTTTGTTTATAGATGCCTATTAGACTTATTTTGGTTTGATAAAACATACAGGTAAAATTATGTGAAATTCTTTATAAAGGTTCATACTGTGTGTTCATTTGGGAAATTTGCAAAAAAATATAATAATAAAAAAATGACTGAAGAAAAAACTGTGGAAAAGGCCATAGTGGTGGTCTGAAGCTATGTGGTGTTGAAGCCATCCAGTGAACCTATGTCCTAACTGCAGGGGTACGTCCCAGTACTTGAAAAATGCATCCTCCTCTCCTCCACTACCACCTCCTCTCCTCCGTGCCCCAGAAACCGATCATTGTGTCCTAATCTAATATTGCTGATTACACATTAATTACATAAGTATTAATGGTTACATATTAATTAATGTCTGGACGCAAACCGCAATATCATGTACATTGTATACTGTATCTGATCAAAAACGTCTCCGACGTAAAAAAAAAAAAAAGAAAAGAAAAAAAAGCCAAGTTACTCACGCATAGCCTACAGAGCGCTGTTTATAAGTCCTTAATTCCAACTTGTAAAAAATAGGCTTGCCTTTAAAAGTATTGATATCAAAATGTGGCCAAGTTACAACTAACAATATTGCCTATCGTAGCTCACACTAAATAAACTAGCTCTATTCCAAAGCAATTCAAACTTTCCTAAATTATTTAATGCAACTTGGCCCTGTGTTTCTTCATTTTAGCATGTGAAGAGAGGGAGGGAGGGAGATCACTACGAGTATGGGGGCAGTTTGAGCGACCCCCTGTTGCTGCTGCTGCCAGAGCTGCAGAAAATGCGCTCCACCCCCGAGAGAATCTTGATGTTTCTGAATGGTACGATCAGTCGTATGTAACGTCAACATCTGTAATAAATATTTGCCTAGAATCCAGAATCCTGTTTTGTTTTTCTATTAACGTTACGTTACCATTACCGCAATAACAGGATAGCTGTGTACAAATTGCTGGACAGCAACAATTAGGCTACTGACACTAATAGCAGTCGTAATATCTGTAATTATCAATATCTCGCTAATTTGAATCTGGAATCCCGAAAATTCTCCGTCTTTCTTACAATAGAGAAACCGCAGTTCTTGAAGTGTATATATTATAGCTAACGTTACATAACTAGATAGCTACAGATTATTGAATTAATCAACAACAAAACAAGCAATGTAAGCTACAGCTAACGTTACACCTAACTTAGAGGAAGCGGCTCCCAGCGAGCCAAGCGTAGCGGTAACGTTAGTAAAAGAAAGCAGACGCGCCCAAACTTTATTTGCAGACGTGCCTGAGTTACCTCGAACGACAGAAATCTATGAAAAACCGCCATTATAAATACGAATTTCAATTCAATTCAATTTTATTTGGATAGCGCTTTTTACAGAGAACTGTCACAAAGATGATGCACAGGGAAACAGAAGGAAAATTGAGCAAAAAGACAGGCCTTATAGCCCCCAACCAGCAAAACGAGGTAAAAACTCCCCGGTCGGGGAGAAAAAACACTGAATAGTGGCGAGAAAAAACTCCACAGTGGGAAGAAATCTCGGAAGGAACCTAGCTAGAGAGGAGGTACAAACGGCGGCGAAAAAGACATCCGGCGCCTCAATTAAGTTTTTACGAGGCCGTGGAAAGGCAATGGGTGACGTCACAGTGGCTTTGTCCATATTTTTATACAGTCTATTGCTGTGTACGAAATCGCTCCCTATTCACTATATAGTGCACTATTTAGGGTATTGGCCATTTTGTAGAGTGTCCGAATTCAAAATGTCAAATTTGACACCCTATATAGTGCACTCAATATCCCCCACAATGCACCACAAAATGTAGGGTACAAACGATGTACACTACATTACCGGAGACATTATTTTTGTCAAGATGGCGACGGCTGAGCCTGCGCTGGTCTACAAATGTAAATATAAATGCAAGTTTCATCTTGTTGTAGCCTATATTTAAATGGTAAGTTCGCTATTTTGGACCTTGGACCCTATTTGCGGTCTGTCTTCCATGAACCTGACACATTGAGTCCATTTTTTCGCTGATCGGTCCAGTATTGAGTTCGCTACAGATTTCCTGTAGGCCCTCACTGAGCTACAATAGAAGTAAACGGGGCAATTATAAATGTTATGGAAAAACAACGATAAATGTGCTTTTATAGCTCAGTGTGTATTCTTACGGTCTCAGTATGCTCTCCTGTGAAATGTAGGCTATCGCAAACGCAAACCGAACGTTGAAACAACAGTTCCATTTGAAACAGAACTATTTCTCCGACCGCACTACCTCGCACTGACTTCGGATAACATTACCTGCGCAACTTCAGCCTCTCTCTCTTCTCTTGCTCTCTTATCATCCATCTCTTGTAGTTCCGTGTCCGTGTATTCTGGCTCAAATCTGTAGCCAGTAACGTCAAAGTCAAAATCGAATTCTTCGTCTTCGTAATCATTATAGTAATCCATCATCCAAGTTTTTTTGTGCAAAGTGTAGCCTACGTTGCTGCAGGTAAACAAACGCAGACTGCTCACCTAGATAGTTTCGTAAACGGCCGGCACACCTTCCCGCTCCCCCACCCCCGACACATAGTACTCCGCGGGAGCAGCGAAAACAAGCAACAGAGAAATGCTTACTTCCAAGCCATGCCAAGCACGTAAAAATGTTCGGATTGACATTTCACAGGAGAGCCTACTGAGACCGGTAACAATACACCCTGAGCTTCCCGTCTCATTTATTGTACATGAAAGCACATTTATCGTTGTTTTTCCATAACATTTATAATTGCCCCGTTGACTTCTATTGTAGCCCAGTGAGAGCCTACAGGAAATCTGTAGCGAACTGAATACTGGACCGATCAGCGAAAAAATGGACTCAATGTGTCAGGTTCATGGAAGACAGACCGCAAATAGGGTCCAAGGTCCAAAATAGGGAACTTACCCTTTAAATCAGTTTTAGTGGGCTTTATAACCGAAATATAAATAAACACGGTAGATTAAATATATGACATAGTAAACTATGTTTAATGGAAAATGCAACTTAATTGGCTAGCTAGCTACCGAACTTACCTATCTACCTACAACGAGACAAACAAAACCCTTATTCAAAATAAAATAACACTTTTTTACCGTTTCTTGCATGCTTTCTCACCAAGCCGGTGACCGCTGTCACGCAAGCGTCGCGCGTTGCTAAGTAACCAGCTCAGAAACAGTAGTGTCCGAAATCGTCTCCTCCTTTCACCAGTCAATCCCTATCTAGTGCTCTATGTAGATTCCCTAAGTAGTGTATAGGGAGGGAGTGAATGAGTGAGCGATTTCGGACACAGCCTATGATTCAATACGGTGGAGGTAATCCGAGCTGTACGTGGAGAAATCGATCACAGAACTGGAGTGGAGATCAACGTGGAGAACGAAAGGGCTCGAAAAGTTTGTCAATTCCGGATTCAATATTTGGGTTATTTCAAGACATCGGACGATTTCAAAACGTTAAGGCTGGAAGATACTTTCTTGGTGGCGGTCGAGCACGACTGCCCCGTGAATGGATGAGAGGTAGGCAGTTGGGCAGAAATGGATGAAGGGAGAGATTAAGAGAATGAGGGGAAGGAAGAATGAAAATCGAGACAAACAAAAGGGGATAAGAGAATAAGAAATAACTGGTGAGAGATCTGAAAGTGAGGAAGGAAGACATGAGCAAGTTCAGAGGGAGAGACATGAGAATTGTATTGTCATAATAAGGTTTAATGAAAAGGCTCAAGAAAACATGAAGAAAGTCAACCCGTTTTTGCTAACAACAGCTCTGGCCAAAAAAACGTTAGGGGAGATGCAGTATGCGGAGGTCCTTAATGATGGCAACCTATTGATTAGGTGTACGAATGAAGAACAAGTTGAGAAAGCGCTCAATCTAAAAGAGGTAGGAAAACTTAAGGTGGCTGACACGGAGGGTGGGAGCTCAAGATGGTGGTGGAAGTAAAGGAGTGATCACGGAGGTGCCGATGAGTAGCTATGGAGGTAATAAAGAAGAATGTCAAAGGAGGAAAAATAATGAATGCGCAAAGACTGAAAAACAACAAAAGAAGGAGTGAAAAAGGATAGTGAAACAGTATTGATTGAATTTGAGGGAGAGAGTGTGCCCAAGAAAGTATTCCTGGGTTTTATGAGCTACCCGGTGAGAGTGTATGTGCCAAAGCCCTTAAGGTGCCATTAAGTGTCAAAAGTTTGGACAAATAGCCCAACATTGTAAAGAGCATTGGAGATGTGCTAGATGTGAGGGCGACCACGAGTATGGAAAGTGTGGAACAGGGGTGCAACCAAAATGTTGTAACTGTGGAGGAGCCCATAATGTGGCATATAGTGGATGTGAGGTTATGAGAAGGGAGATTAATATCCAAAAAGTAAGAGTGGAAAGAAGGGTCACTTATGCAGAAGCTGTAAGAGTGTCAAGAGAACAGAACACATTGCTACTAATGAACAAGGAGCAATGAGAGTTCGAGAGCAACAACAAGGAACAAATGACAGGATTTATATGGATAAAAGGGCTTTAGTAACATTCATTGCAGGAGTGATTAACAGTACGGCTGAAGTAAAGTCAAAAAAATATCAAATTCAGCTGGTTGTCAAAGCAGCAGTGAATCATTCAGGATTACTGGGACTGACATGGGAAGAAGTGAGGGAAAACCTCTCCAATCAGTCAAGCTAGGAAGCATCATGGGTTGGTTAACACTAACTATGGTCATTCTTTTACAATGGAATGCCAGGAGCTTACTGGCTAATGGCCAGGAATTCAAGCATTTAATTAAAGAAATGGATGTAAAACCGGATGTGGTATTTGTTCAGGAAACCTGGTTAAAACCAACTTTAGATTTTGCGGTGCATGGATATATAGGGATAAGGAAAGACAGAAATCTTGGGGGAGGGGGAGGGTGTGTTACGTTTGTCAAACAAGATATTCCATATAGGGTACTGGAAAAGGGAGATGACCAGGAATACATAGTGCTTGAAGTGTGAGAAAGAGGGGAGGAGGTGGTTATAATTAACTATTATCCATGCAAAAGGTTGGATTTGGATAGCCTACTAAGGATACAAGGACTAAACAGAAAGTAGTATGGTGTGCAGATTTCAATACACACAATACAATGTGGGGGGGTTTGCATACAGACTGAAATGGAAAAGTAATTGAAGATTTGATGGATGACAGGGATTTGGTCTGCATGAATGATGGTAGAGGAACAAGGGTAAACATAACAACAGGTCAGCGTTAGACATTACTTTAGCGTCTAATCCCTTGGCTGGAGTTAGTAACTGGGAAGTTTGGACAGATACAACAATAGGCAGTGATCACTACCCAGTCTCATGCTTGGTCGGAGAAAAAGTGGAAGTGGGACCAGGTGGTGGAATTCCAAAGTGGGTCTTTGGAAAAGCAGATTGGGATAAGTTCCAGGAGTTGAGTGAGGATACAATGACAAGGATTGACATTTCTGGAGATATAGATGAAATAAACAATCAAGTAACCTCAGCAATTATTATGGCAGCAGATGAATCTATACCCAGGAGTAAAAATAGGATGAATAGGCAACTGGTACCATGGTGGACAGAGGAGTGTCATCAGGCTGTAAGAAACAGGAATAGAGCATTCAGACAAGTTAAACGAACCCATAACATGCAGCATTTGAGTCAGTATGAGAAGGCACAGGCAGTGTGTACGTCAAGTACGTCAAGCTAAGAGGGCAAGTTGGAGAAATTTTTTTGTGACAAAATAGGAAGACCAACACCTGTGGGAGAGGTATGGGGAATGATAAAGAGGATGGGAGGAGACAGACGGGAATGGGATTATCCAGTTATAACTTGTTATAACAACAGTTATAATGATTGGTCAGAAGAAGGGAGAAGGAGACGGGAAAGAACAATGAGTCAGCATCCAGGTGTGTTAGACAGGAGGGAAGAAACAGATGATATCATTGATTAACTATTTAATTTGGCAGAGATGATGAGAGCAATAAATAGATCAAGACCAACCTCTCCAGGGAAAGATCAGATATGCTATGTTATGCTAAAGCATCTAGGGGAAGGAGCGTTATCAAAGGTGCTGCATCTTTATAACAGAGTGTGGGAGGAGGGAAGATTACCAAGTGCATAGAAAGAAGCAGTAGTGATTCCGATAAGAAAACCTGGCAAGGATCCGTCTAAAACCACTAGTTACAGGCCAATAGCACTAACATCAAATATATGCAAGATAATGGAAAGGATGATAACAGAAAGGTTATCATATGAGATTGAGAAGAGGGGAATGCTGGCAAGTTATCAGAGTGGTTTTAGGAAAGGAAGGAATACCCAATAAGTTGGGTGTTAGTGGAAGGATTTTCAACTGGATAAAGGATGTTTGGAAGGAAAATTGAAGTACGGATTGGGTCAGTTATGTCAAATCAGTACATAGTTGGAAATGGCACACCTCAAGGCAGTGTAATTATCCCGCTACTCTTCATCATTATGATCAATGACGTCTTCTCAAAGGTACCAGTAGATATAGGCAGGTCACTGTTTGCGGATGATGAGGCCTTGTGGAAAAGTGGAAGGAACATGGAGCATGCAATCAGGAAAGTACAAGGAGCAATTGATGAGGTGGTGGAGTGGGGTTATGATTGGGGGTGTAGGTTCTCAGTGGAAAAAACTCAAACGGTCTTTTTCACCAGGAAAATAATTGAGGAAGGGATGAAGTTAAGGATGTATGGGAAAGAATTAGGAAGGGTAGGAACATTAAAATTATAACATAAAATTATAGGGAAACATCAGACAGGATTGCGTGAGGAATCTTCCGGAGGAGTCAGTGGAGTATGCAGTTCTGAGTTGTAAGGCGTATTGGACACAGAGAGAGATGATGAGGAATAATCTGAGGGAATTAGGGGTGCAGGAATTTACATTAAAAGGATTACTGAGTATGGGTGAGAGAGCACAGATCAGGGTACTGTTAGCTTTCTTAAGGGATACAGGTTTTTTTTTAATAGGATTTGATGGATAAGCATGAAGGGATTTAGAGTCTATTGTCTGATCTACACTCCGGAGCAGAAGGTGGCGGTAATGCGCCAATAAACTATTCAAACCGCCGTTAAAAAAGAAGAAGAAGAATTCAATACGGTGGCATCCGGGACTTCAAGTGCTGTGTGGACAAGGCTGGCTAATACTATCCCTGCAAATCAGTATCGAGCTTCCTCAAGCTGCCTGGCTGGCGGGAGAGAGTCGGGAGTAAATTTTGTCAGTGATTAACAAACTGAGATTTGGTTTACAGGGGGAAATACAAATGACTTCAATTTATTGTACTGCTCTCGTCAAAAGTAAAACGTTTCTTAACTAAATTAAAACTAAACTAAAGAGCGCCAAGGAAAAGTAGCTAGCCAGTGTTAAAGAATGAGCCGCTGTTTTCTACAACGCTTACAACAATAGTTAGCTGCTGGCTAATATCGCTAGCCAGCTACGCAGCGAGATAGGTTGCGAACCGCTGGATCATTTATGAACAGTTGTCCGTTGTACCTCAAGTACGTTTGATGTCTGAAACTTCTTGGTCACCAAAATACCAGACCGATTTATCTTAAATTCAGACTGTAAGCTACGTTGTTTGGATTCTTGACTCTTCTGTTAAACCAGACACATCAGTTATGGCGAAAGTTCAAGTGTTGAACGTCGCGGTTCTGGATAACCCGAGTCCGTTTGGCAACCCTTTTCAGTTCGAAATGACATTTGAATGCATGGAGGACCTACCAGAAGGTGAGTGTAACGTTACTCTTCATACCCTGCATGTTGTATTTTTTTGAAAAGCTAAATTAACAAATTGTGTTATGCGTGCCGCGTGCGGCCGTATTATGAAAATGGAAAGCAAACGTTTAACGTTACTGATAAAACACAGCAGTATCTTGACAGTGGCTCCGGTTGTAAGTTACAATCTTGACAACTTTAGCTAGCCAAATTATTTGCTTCGTTTGTCTGATGAAGTTCCCAGTGCTAATTGGGCTGCTGTGTAAATTTAGCCTAATTAGCTTTGATAACGGCGATTACGTTACGGTTGACATCTTGTGCTTTTAAATGTAACTTAGTGGTTCTTGGCCAAGCTAACATCAATGCATTGTCAGCTTTTAAATTGTTATATATTTGATTCCGACAACAAACATAGCAAGCAAATGAACAATTACAGTCGTCTTTGAATTTTGGCGCCGGCGGGGACTTTCACCAAGCGAGCGAAAATGACTTTGGTCCACGCCTTTCCCAAGCGATTGGACCATTTCTGTTCCGTGGGCGGGTCTCTGTTGTCTTGGAATTACACGATAGGTGCGCTGACCTCTACTTTAAATTTGCCATGACGGCAACCAAGGCTAGTGATGATGGTGAATGTAGCACTAACAGCCAAATGTGCGCCTCTGCAACTGTGTCGGCCGGAACACACTGGCAGCGTTTCGCGGAATCACGCGCGCCAGAAGCGAACGCTTGCTCGCGGCATCGAGAACATACCGGAAGCGGGCGCCACTCGCATCCACGCTTCTCAGATACGGATTTATACAATACATTTTTCGGAACAAAGTGGGCAACATTACTTGCATAATATCGTAATTTTTCAGGTACAAAAAAACAAGAAGCTATAGCACACTTGTCAAACCCGCCATGGAAGGTTTTAAATCAGAGACATAAAACGAACATAAGTTATTAATGTAGCTTACGCAGATGTAGCTTACACCGAAAAGTCTGCGAAAGTTCAGAAGCATTTTTCTCTAAACCACTGATGATAGTCGGGGTGTAACGGGGTCTAATTTTTAGAGAAATTAAATCATGGATTTAAAAATAGATTTTTATAACATAGCAACAATTAACACATACATGTATAGCCACACCTAATGATGATGGCTGTAGGTGCAAAACTAGATTTTAATTTTGAAAACAATACCTGCACCATGAACACCTATTTTAACCACATATTGATGATTGCTCTTTAAATAGGATAGGTAGGCCTATGCGTAACTAGCCCTGAGAACTCTTTCAACTTTCAACTATAATAACAACACCGTGATCCGTTTATGCATAGTCATGCATAGAAACATTCTCCTTTTCAGTAAAGTATCACATACCAATTTCGGAAATTAATTATTTTTGTACAGGTTTTTAGTGAAGTAAACATTATCACAATAAAAAAACAATACTTCCCATCTGCTCCAACAGCTGAGGCAATTGCATTCCAAGCTCTTTCTTTTCTTATATTGTCCCTATAGAAATAATCCCATGCGTCATACAGCTCCATGTATTTCTCTACTTAATAGATCAATCTACAATTGTCCATCTTCTCTCTTTGCTTTCTTTACAGTTTATGTCCGCATCAAGTCTCATGCACAGCAAAACTGCTGGTGTACATTTAACACCATGGGGTGTTTATATGATATGATATCATATAGACACCCTAGGGTGTTAAATATACACCACCATTTTTTGCTGTGTGTCACATGCAGTTTGACACTTGATTGTAAATGCATGATAAGCCTATATAACCTATTCTTATTTATTTGGCAGTAACAGATGCAATGCTTATCCATGCACACTGAAGTGATAATACATGTTTAATGTAGTTTTATTCACCAATGTTCATATCCCATCTCGATTTAAAATGAATATCACCGAAGCATTTATATATAAATTCTGATTTAATGACATAATTTTTTTTTTTTTGGTGTGTGATGAATGTTTTTGCATTTTATTTCAGGTAGGTGGACAATTATACAGGAAGAGAAAATAATAACAATCAAAATAAATAAGTGCATATATAGGCTATACACACCCGCATACAAATGCAAACATAACGACACACAGTGTAGGTCCGAATCCAATCCCGTAAATAGAATTCTCCGCTTCTGGCGCACCTGGTGCGCCGAGAAAAATAGACCCAACGCCGAAAGTATCGCAAGCGAAGCGCACGCGGAAATGGCGCTCCGCAGCGCGCTCGGCTGGTGTGTTCTTTCTGGTAGGTTACAATGGACGCCGAAGTGAAGCGGCGGTTTGTGTCCGGCCTGAGACTGCGGTCACCTTGCGCAAGTAAATAAAGGGATGGTTTGCATTTTTAGACCCAGGTTTGCTGAGCTACTTACCACAGATTATTTCATAAATTGGGGAACGAGGCTCAAGATCCCTGACTCGAGTACGCAGAGCTCACTTTCTGTTAGCTGTTAGCTTTGTTAGCCAAATAACATTGATTTAATGGGGGGCTTAGACACCCCCTGACAGCTACTTAGCAAAGACTCTATTAATAAACCAAAATTAAATAAACACTTCATCATATGTTTATTTGCTTGCATAAATTCATACCTTGTAATTCTCCGCATACTGGAGACAGGAGGGCTTGAATCCCATATGTTCCCCAATTTATGAAATAACTTGTGCTAAGTAGCTCAGCGGACCTGGGTCTAAAAAATGCCAACTATCCCTTTAAGTCCCATTTGACGTTGTGGTTCTTCTGGCGGTGCGTCACAATAAGATCGCTGCTCCCGTTTCCTGAGTTATTTTTAAAGCCATTAAGATTGTTACTTGAGTCACCGGTAGTTTAGCAGGCATGGAGGTTTTTATAGGAGGTCAAGTGTACAGTGTAAAAGTGGCCTTATACGGTTCTGTGGTTTGAACCCGGCGAGGAATTAATGCAATCGATTCAAAGTAAAATATCACACGCAAGCTCGCAATCAAAATAAAGTTAACTTAAACGCTAAGCAGAGTATTGCAACCATTTGACCTAACGTCAGTCTATTTAACCTCTTAATACCAAACGCCCCCTAGCGGTAACGCGGGCGTTACGGAATTTATTAAAATTTATATTTCATTAATTTAATAATATATAATAAACTGGTCACCTCAATATTTTGATTAAATATCCTTAAGATATATCCATTCCTTCTGGGAAAGTGGTTTTTAAGCCCAAAACGTCGAGATAAAACTTTGTAAATAACATTGGAAACTCTGACCTAATTCTCAAACATGTATTGCAGCTTGATGTCACACCATAAACAATGTGCTGGTAAACTGTTCTGCTTAATTGTATTTAACAAAACTTTGGTTTAAAAAATCATTATACCTTTAGGCTTCAAGAAAAAATACTTTAAAACTTTCATAACGCTGTACATGATTTTTTCCAATTTTAAACCGACTTGTGCTTTTTTGCACTTGATTACGACTCGTTCGGCTGTGTTCACTTTGGCGTTGTGAAACTCAGCCAGTTTCTGGAGTACCAATCCCCTGGCTTAGTATATGTTAGCCAGAGTGGTTTTGAACATGCTTGCAGAGAATAATGCAAAACCGTCGTCAATTGGGTGTATTTCTTTGACTGATAGCACAATAGGCCTATCTGAAGTGGGAAAAACTGTCTTCGACCTGCCTCCACTCCGAGTATTATTTGCTTTCCATTGGGTTTTAAAACTGTCTGTCAAATATTCCAGCCAATAGCCAAGACTCTTATCTTTCATACGAGCCCTCCTTCAACACATTGCCGTCGTAAAACAAGGAGATAACAGCTCTGCGTATAAGGAAGTGTCACCCGTGCGTAATTATCGAACCAAGATGGCGCAGTGTTTTTACCTTGTAGCGTAGCTCGCTACATTCTGTTTAGCAAAGCACAATTCATAAGGTAAATGCGCTGTTTATATTTTTACTTTACAGTTTCTTTCATACAGTTTTTGGTTAGTTATGCCTAGGTTATTCAGGAGTTTCTCCGTGCAGCAGAAATATGGTTTTGCGGTCTCAGTGACGCAGAGTGATATAAGGTAACAGATTATTTTGCCGGTATACCAGTGCGAATTCACTGTTATGTAAAAAACGAATCCCTCTGAATTAAATGAATATAGCTAACATTACTATATTGTAACAATGACCAAAAACACTTCTAAATTAACTGTTATTGCCAATTATCAGATTTTATTGTAAAACTTAAAAAATAAATGATATTGAGACTTTTCTGGAACCTGGGCCATTTTGCACAATTTGGCACAATTTGTGCCAACTTTGGTAACCGAAATGGTTCACCTGAAAAAAAGCTCTGTAGATTTTGAATGATTTGAGATATTGACACCATATCTTTAGCAGAGATAGGCAGCATATTGAGGAATCACAAAGAGGAGTTATTTCCTCCATAGCTATTGTAGCTCATCAGGTAAAAAATCTGAAATTTGAATTTAGGTACCCGTTTTTTGTTTTTTCACAATTTCTGTACATAAATTGTTGTAGTTAAGTAGCAAGAAGGGTATGTATATGAATTATGACTACTTAGTCATAATAGTGCAGTTCTCTGTTTTAATAAAAGCTATGAACCATATTTGTAGCCTTTACAGTTTTTGAGATAAACAGCTTTGTTGGTCACTAGTGAAAACGGGCGAAAATTGGTATATTTTGCCCTTGGTAGGAAGAGGTTAAAGCAAGCTAAATTGCAAGGCGACGTTTCGCCAGATGCGTGTTCCACACAAATCATTAAATAATGGTAGGTTTTTATCAAATTTATTTAAAGGCCCATTCATTAATTTCGGTTGCTAATCGAATGAAAATCACGTGCATGGCAACTAAGTACTTTGGTGAATAATGGTTCCAAGGCATGGTTTATTTGGAAAAATCTTAACTATCTACTATTTTTGATATATTACCTGACGAATGAGCAGTGCACCAAGTAAAAACGACGCGTGATTGATTAGTTTGTTTCCATGCTGAGCTGTGCAAGGAGCAAGCTAATGTTATGAGCTAGCACCACGGAGGGATGAATAAAAAGGTTAGAGATTGGGAGAGGGATAAAAATTGGTATAGAGATAAGGAGCGCGGGAAAAAATAAACACGTTAGCTAACTAACTATTCCAAATCCAAATACTGACAACTATTCTCAAGGGCAAACAAAACGAGTGTTTGGTTCAGATAGGATTTCTTGGTGGAAAAGGCGGTTTTATTCGCCTCAACCTATGGGAGGAGTTATGTAATGAGATCAAAGTATGTATTTGCTGAGGTTTCACGTCTAAGTCACAATGGACTCATTTCGACTCCACCCTTTTTTTCAGCATACAGGAATAAAGAGATATAGATAGAAATTTAATGAGATTGCAATGGAATTTATTCTTTGGTGCTCAATACATCATCATATTTTATTTGCTTTGGGTGCAATGTGGAGTGTTTAAGTGCGTTTGGTAGTGGATGCTACCGGTTGCATTAGCAACATGTGTCCAAAAGAAGGGACAGCATGGAATTAGCTGAAAATGGTTTCCATCAATCAACTACATCATGGGTAAGTCGTAATTGAGACATTATGTCCAAAATTCCAAACTATCCCTTTAATAGCCATAAATAACGTGGTTATAAGCATATTACGGATTTTCCTTGACCGTCACTTTAACCAAGAGGTTGGTTAACTTGGGACGCTTGAGAATTTAAATGTTTGGAAACCCCTTCAAGCCTCTAAAGGTGGTTACAGACTGTTTAAAACAGGAATCAGACAAGTCCACAAACTGTCTGCGGACTTTTGCCTTTCATAGTTGAGCGTACCAATCCCCCTTGTAGGTGAAGGGGGGTAGGTTCACTTGTAGGTGAAACGGTCATCCTAGGCGGACGTCCGCTCAGGGTCCGTTTTGGGTCTGCTGTGATGTCATGTAGGTACGTGTGAACCCTGCGGATGTCCATACGCATACTATGAATTTGCCTTTACAACGTCACTGGCCTGTGATGCTCACCTCCTTTTTCCCCTCTCTTGCCGAAGTTTTGATCTTTTAACTGTTGTGTGATTTTGTATATTATATAATATAATGTCTTTCTTCTACCATGTACCTGCAATATTTTCTGTATATGCTAAAGACATTTGAATGGAGCTAATGTGCAAACGACCATCTTTTTTTATGCCTCCACGCCGGCGAAAGCCGTGGCCGGAGGCATTATGTTTTCGGGTTGTACGTACGTACGTACGTCCGTCCGTCCCATTTTCGTGAATGCGACATCTCAGGAACGCCTTGAGGGAATTTCTTCACATTTGGCCTAAACGTACACTTGGACTCAAGGATGAACTGATTAAATTTTGGTGGTCCAAGGTCAAGGTCACTGTGACCTCACAAAAGACGTTCTTGGCCATAACTCAAGAATTCCTACGCTAATTATGACAAAATTTCACACAAATGTCTAATAGAATAAAATGACATATTATTAAAAAGTGATGACATATTATATCCAAAAGTTCAAAGGTCAACTTCACTGTGACATCATAATGTTTTGCTTACCACTGTAGCTGAGAAAACAATCTAATAATCACATTAATTATATATGTTCAAACTGAACTGCAACCGCAAGGCGGTTATTTCTAGTTTTATTTAATTTTTTTTTACAGTTTTCTGAGCTCTGACTGAGGGATTAACAAATGTGACCAGGGCCTATTTTTTTTTAAATTCATTTAGATTTTTTGACTACTTTTATGAAAAACTGACATACAGAAATGACTGGTTTCTGAAGCTCACATTTTCGATAAGGCTCCCGCTGAGGTCTGCTTTATGCCATTTTCCTGGACTCAAATCTTACACAAGCTGTGCCAGCAGCGCCCTCCAGGGGCAGTCGGTGGTCACTGCAGGCATTTAAACCATGTGATTGTGCGTCTTGCAGATTTGGAGTGGAAGATCATCTACGTGGGTTCAGCAGAGAGTGAGGAGTACGATCAGACCTTGGATTCGGTTCTGGTGGGCCCGGTCCCTGCAGGGAGGCACATGTTTGTATTTCAGGTGGGTTCTTACCGGCAGCCTTGTTGGTTCTGGAGGCAGAAATTCCTCGATTTCTCTCGAAATACATTTGGGGTGACGTTCTGGAGTTAAGCGAGGCTGCCTGCTCAAGTGGTGTACTGGATAAGGTTGTATGCTGAAATTATTGAATCTTCTGCTTCACCAAGAAGGTCTCCTTACTTTTGACCTCCTCTCATCTCCCTACTCTCCCACTCCACACTAGGCACGTGCATTTTGAACCAGTTCTTATCAGTTAACTGTTTTAAAAAAATTAAAAAATTTTAAACTGCATGTCAGCCCCCTATACCGATGTCCCTATCCCGTCACCCGCACTACTCACCTTTGACCTTTCGCGACGCTGCTTTTCGCTGGCAGGCGGAGGCGCCGAACACGGGCCTGATCCCCGAGACGGACGCGGTGGGCGTGACCGTGGTGCTGATCACCTGCACGTACCGCGGGCAGGAATTCATCCGCATCGGATACTACGTCAACAACGAGTACACTGCCCCGGAGCTGCGAGAGAACCCGCCCCTCAAACCAGACTACGCACAGGTAACCACACCCGTCACTGCACACCTCTCACAGGTAACCACACCTGTCACTGCACACCCCTCACAGGTAACCACACCTGTCACTGCACACCCCTCACAGGTAACCACACCTGTCACTGCACACCCCTCACAGGTAACCACACCCGTCACTGCACACCTCTCACAGGTAACCACACCAGTCACTGCACACCCCTCACAGGTAACCACACCCGTCACTGCACACCCCTCACAGGTAACCACACCTGTCACTGCACACCCCTCACAGGTAACCACACCCGTCACTGCACACCCCTCACAGGTAACCACACCCGTCACTGCACACCTCTCACAGGTAACCACACCCGTCACTGCACACCCCTCACAGGTAACCACACCCGTCACTGCACACCCCTCACAGGTAACCACACCTGTCACTGCACACCTCTCACAGGTAACCACACCCGTCACTGCACACCCCTCACAGGTAACCACACCTGTCACTGCACACCCCTCACAGGTAACCACACCTGTCACTGCACACCCCTCACAGGTAACCACACCCGTCACTGCACACCCCTCACAGGTAACCACACCCGTCACTGCACACCTCTCACAGGTAACCACACCCGTCACTGCACACCCCTCACAGGTAACCACACCTGTCACTGCACACCCCTCACAGGTAACCACACCCGTCACTGCACACCTCTCACAGGTAACCACACCCGTCACTGCACACCCCTCACAGGTAACCACACCTGTCACTGCACACCCCTCACAGGTAACCACACCCGTCACTGCACACCCCTCACAGGTAACCACACCCGTCACTGCACACCTCTCACAGGTAACCACACCCGTCACTGCACACCCCTCACAGGTAACCACACCTGTCACTGCACACCCCTCACAGGTAACCACACCTGTCACTGCACACCCCTCACAGGTAACCACACCCGTCACTGCACACCTCTCACAGGTAACCACACCCGTCACTGCACACCTCTCACAGGTAACCACACCCGTCACTGCACACCCCTCACAGGTAACCACACCTGTCACTGCACACCTCTCACAGGTAACCACACCCGTCACTGCACACCCCTCACAGGTAACCACACCTGTCACTGCACACCTCTCACAGGTAACCACACCCGTCACTGGACACCTCTTCAGCTTTGATTCTGTCAAGCACTTTGTGTTACGAACATGAATGGAAAGTGCAATATAAATTAGGGCTCCAGCGAAGGTCCAGTAAATTGAGTTTTCCTTTGTAAACAGAGTGCCTTCAAAATCGTCAAATCTCACACAAATGACAAATTCCGTGTTTTAACTTTATTGGCAGACGATTCGTGACAACTCTGCACAATACAGATTTTCTAAGTGCCACTATTTTCCAGTAGCAACAAGTCCATTTAACAAGCAACCCCCCACCCAGTCTATACCTACCCATGTGTGACATAGAGGACAATTGCGTCCGTGTGTGAGTTCATAGATCAGCGTTTGCCCTACCATGGCCACCCCGCCTCAAAAAATATGAAATGCTGATAATTAGTGTTTTGATTGGAGGCCACGCGCAGTAGAAAGGATTTGTTTCGGTTACGTTAACTCAAGAAAGCGAAAGTAAACCCCCCCACCCCTGTCAATGATCGCAGATTTAGGTTTCACTTATGTAGCTCTCAGTATTTCGTTGCAAACTAAAGAAAACTTCTTTTTTTTAAAATGTTTTATTTATTTTATTTTTTTTGCATTTCTTTGCATTCGTGGCACTTTATTTTGACTTAGATTTGTTTATTTTCATAATTTAAGTTGTATTGTAAATTGTACACCTGTCTTGTTTCATTAAGTTTCTGTGATGCGCACACCTGGAGTTATAAAGCCTTAAACAGAGCAATTCCCTAAATAGGTGAGAATTGACGAAAATTTGCCATCTGCGCAAAGGGGTTAAACAGGCCAGCGTCTGCATTTACACCACTATCAAACAGAGAAGCCTGTGTTTTCACAAACCTCACAAACTCATAAACGCTCGTTACGCCACCATCGAGCAGGGTAATGCACCTTTCAAGCAGGCAATTGCACCAGGTTATGTTTTGCAGGTTTGACCTTTGACCCTTGACCCTTGACCCCTGGCTGACAGCTTCACCTCTGCATGCTTTCCCCACAGCTCCAGAGAAACATTCTGGCGTCAAACCCACGCGTGACGCGCTTCCACATCAACTGGGACGGCTGTGCCGACAAGATGGAGGACTGCGAAAACGTGGACCCGGCGCCCAACGCCATGTTGCCCCCTTCCTGCGTCTCTGGAAAGCCCCCCGCCCTTGGGCTGATGCCCGACAACTCTATGGACTGTTTGTAGACACTTGACCTCACAAACAAGCACGCGCATACACTGTCTCGCAACAAGCACTGCTGTAGAGGACGGATGTATGCATCACACTCATGTAAAAATAACACACAAAACAACACACACACGCCCTCTGTCTCATCTCCTACCACTGCTGGTATAGGAATGAGGTAAAAGACATTTTACACGGACACAAATGCACTCTACATCATAACTCCCAGCACTTCTCAAAGAGGAAGGATACACTTCCACGCGTTTATAAAAAGGATACACTTCCAATTCCGAGCACCGTTTATAGAGGAAGGAGACAAGGAAACCCCTGCGCAGATATACACGCGTACGTGCACACGCAGCATACGCACACTATGAGATATACACGCGTACGTGCACACGTAGCATACGCACACTGCTGATGGTGGAAATCCACTCCCAACAAAAAGGCACACGGAAGTGCACGCACGCGTAGACCAGCGTGCGCACTCGGTGCTCGTCGTGCTCTGACTCTAGCCGCCATTTTGCCTGCGTTGATGGGATGCTGTGCACGCGCGGGAAAGCATCCCTGGACCAGACTGACTCGGCACCCAAATTCTCCGCTACTCCTGCAACTGCACAACCATTCTTCTGAAGACTACAAATACTTTCCCTTTATGTTCATCACAAGGAGAATGTAAGAAAAGTTAAAGACTGAGAACTGAAGACATAATTTAATGTATGTGCAGACATGCCTGAAAGGAGAGTGTGATTGAATTTTGGAGGTGGCATGCCTTTTAGTCTTGCCTTTTGAAGTTAGCTGGAAACGGGGCTATTGGGAGGGGAGGGATAGGGGCCTGTCAGTTCTGCATGAAGGTGTTTGATTATTGTTAACTGTATATATGTTCTATTTTTTTTTTTTTTTTTTTGTTTGTTTTTGGTAACCCCATTTGTATTGACAGTTGTCATGCATCTTTATGTAACAGGATGCCATTTTAATACCCAAGAAAAGCTTTATTATCTTGTGATGATGGTAAATAAATGTTTTTGAACGATTATCACCCGTGCTCTCTTCTAGAAGGAATTAGAAGGAATAGTATGGAGGACGGCTTTGTGCTACATTGATGCTGGAGAGGAGGAGGAGGAAGAGGGAGGGAGGGGGCGGAGCTCCAATGCTTTTGTTTCATTCATAAAATACTGCAGTGAGGTAGCCCACCTCAGGCACGCTTTCAGAGTGACAGTGCAGCCTACCAGGCGTCGCTAGGCAACAGCAGCAGCAGCAGCAGCAGGAGTAGAGGTCTTCGCATGCAGCTCAGAGAGGGGGGCGGGGGGGGGCTGGTGGAACAATGGCACCTCAAATCACTCCCTCTCATCAGTCCATCTGTCGTCTCCTGGTTCCTTTCGCCCCGTCTTGATTCTCACGTTCTCCCCAGTCTCGCTTGCGCGCTGGACGGCCTCGGCTGGCAACGTTGCCGTGTCTGCGAGCCGCAATGGTGGCTCGTGCTACAGTGGTGGCTCGTGCCACAGCGTAATGTGCAGTGCGTCAACACACGGGACAGAAAGGCAGGGACTTAATTGGCAATTTAAAAATTCAGAGTGCACAATTGGGAGTGGCCTGTTCAGCAAAACGGGAGAAGGGGGGAGGGGGGTAAGTAACATGTGGTGCCACACATCAGTAAGGATAGCTCAGATTTGGTGTTACCTCTGCTAAGCACTATCTTTAGTGGTGGTTTTCTTGCATTAAATGCAACCTTCTGTAAGTGTACTTTGGCTAAAACCATGTGCTAAATACCTAAATTGTGAGGGAGAGTTCACCTCTGGATGTTTTGGTCACACTTTTTGTGGTGGGCATGCATTAAGATGGTCTTTAGATGATCTTGTAGATTGAACTAAAGGTTTGTGCATCGAATTTACAGTCAGCTTTGACCACAAGAAGCTATCCAAATGCATCTATAATCTTGGAATTTATACATTTTTTAAAATGAGTTCCATATAAAGTACTTCTCTGATTTAGATCTGTATTTTGTATTGCATGCAGCAAGTTCTATTATGAGCCACTGAATTGACTGAACCTTCGTAGACTAGTGCTCAATTTAATATTCCAGTCGTAGAGTATCCACCTGTCTTAAATTCTGACCAACTTTCTAAAAATAGGCTGTCGTTGACGTCACTCGACCAATCACATATTACCCAGGCGGGCGGGGGTTAGCGAGGCCATTTCGTCTTCAGGCCTTTCTTTGACAACCAATCTAAATTCGATGAATGGGACGGTTTCTAGGTAAGTCTACATGAAAATCACACCTGCCGAGCCAACCAAAACTGCATAATGAAAAGGGAGGCGTGACTGCCTGCAACTGACTACTGTCTGTCATGTTTGAATTGACCTATGGTGTAAGTGCAAAGGCGGGACCCCTGCAGCCGGAGTTCCGTCTGCCTCATACGGAGGATTAAGGGGGAGTCTGTTGATTTGAGCAAGTTCTAATCAGTACCGGATTTGCAAAGGTTTTCGGAACCGGGTGCGGGAAAGGAAAGGGGTGTATGACCCAGCTGGAGCTGCGGGCATTCGAAGCAGCCCGAACACGATTCTTGTGATCCAATAAAACGGAGAGCCGGGGGGCCTCCGCGGGGGCTGCGAGGAGGGACAGGCGGGGATAGGAGATCCGAACCGGGATCGACAACACTGGACTCGGCCCGGGGAAGCAGGGGAACGGCCCGAGAAGCCAGGGCAGGGGAGACAGCGAATGTACTCACTGCTTACGTCCCCGATTGTTCTTGTATTTTCACATCGACGAAAGGAAAAAAATCGGACGGCTATAAGGAAACGTACGTATTACCAGGCGAGGAGCTGGCTAGCTATCGAAGAACTGACTGGGGGAAAAAAAAAAAACACCGCCACCGAACAAGTCCTGCAAGGATCGTCAAGTGTAACGTTACGCTGCAAGAAGGAGAGTTGTGTGCAGGAGCGCCTAACGTTAGCAGCGCTAACTACCGTTAGCCACCCGGCCTGCAGACATGGGCAACGCGCCCACCGCCAAGAAGGGCAGCGACATGGAAAGCGGTAGGTACATGCTAGCGCTAAGTACATGCTAGCGCTAACTATGCTGCGCTAGGTAACGTTATATTAATAACATACATTAATTACTGAGACATTGATGAATCATGGATGCACCACTATGCAGCCCAAAAGGCTTTCTAACACCTTTAGCTAATATAATAAAATTATATTTCGACAGCGAGCATTTCATTGACATTGACGTTACATGTCAATGTTTTGATTTAACTTACGGTGCGGTAACAACTTGGCATGTGAGCTTGCTAACGTTAGCCTGGTTATAACGTTACATGTCAATACTCAGACGCTGTCGGGGGAACTAACGTTAGCTAAATGACAGTATGCTAACGCTAGGTACTTTATCATTGGACTTGTATGAGCCGGGCAACGTTACTTGTGGCATGGAGTAGCCTAGCTACGTAAATGATCGTTTGATTACTCGAGAAAGAATGTGTAACGTTAGCATGGGCATGGTAGTTTTCCCAAAAAGTAATCATATGGATTTCAGGGGCCCTCACTGAAATAGTTTGTTCATGTTGACAGGCGTTGACTAGGTTAGCTAGTCAAGCTAAGCAAACAAACTTGCACAGAGGCCCAGTGTCGGCATAGTATTGCTTCCTCGCCTGTCCAGTTCCCAATGCCATTCACTTTATACCGTGTCCAACAGTAGCTGTTTTTAAAACCCTAGTCTTTTTACGCACTCTCTGTTTGGGATAGTCTTCTAAGAGGCAGACACATGCGTGTAGTATAATGGTTAAGGAACTGGCCTTGTAACTGAAAGGTTGCAGGTTCGATTCCCACTGCCGTTGTACCCTTGAGCAAGGTACTTAACCTGAATTGCTTCAGTATATATCCAGCTGTATAAATGGATAACATGTACAAGTTGTGCAAGTCGCTCTGGATAAGATGTAACTGCCTGTAATGTAATGTAATGTACTCTCACAGTTCAGCCAGCGAGATACAGGCGGCTGTCAAACTGCCCCATGGCAATGTGCTCCACTTTCCAGTCCAAGATTCTCCGTTGTAGTCGTGCAAAATGATGTTAATGTGTTAATGTTACACATGACTGTTGCGTCGTCTCGTTGCTAAAACTGGCGTGTGAAATTTCTGGAAGTGTCCCCCCCCGCCCGTTGGACGAAACGCTGTGCTCAGATAAACCGTCAGGGTGATTTGGCCGGTGTGTGACGGTTCAAAACTTCACAGTGGTCGTTTTCAAGAGGGAATTATAAACACACATACGGCCTAATATGAGACAATGTGGGTGGGAGTGAGCGGAGATCTCATCTCTTAACAGACAATCGACTTTTGAGCTGATCTTCTGGAAAATATTCCACAGCCACGTAACTCCACTTAATGGTGCCAGGTTGAAGACGTTTGGTGTTCTTAAAAGAGCAGCAGAGGGTCTGCATGCTTTCTTTTTTCTTTTTAAGCTTTAAGTATTGTATTGAAATATTGTATCTGCCACTAGAGAAAATGCACAAATAAAAAAGCAACAATATACAATCTCCTCACTTGATCCATGCATTCATCCAGGATTAACGATGGAGTGGTCTTTACAGTTCTCCGTATGAAAACGACCTTGGACATTTTAATTCTGTCAGAATGTCCTTAAACACCGACGCACTTGAGACGAAGACATGATTAGGCTAGTTGTCGTCCTCCGCAATTCGGTTTGGTTTTTGTATCTGTACATTTGAAATACATGTTATTCAGCCATTGCAGATCCTGACAAAAAATCTAAAGATCTGTATGGGCTTAATGACGTCTGAATCATGTGTTTTGGAGTAATGGGCCTGATTGCATGATTCTGCCCCATTGGTGTTGATATTTCAGTTACTGAAAGTGGAATATAAACACCAGAAGGTGAGAATATGGTCAGGTGAGAGTTCATCCATAACTCCTGGCTGGTGAGGGAGAGGTTCTGTGACTTCTGGATGAGGTGAGAGAGCAGTTCTGTGACTCCTGGATGGAGAGAGCGGTTCTGTGACTCCTGGATGGAGAGAGCGGTTCTGTGACTCCTGGATGGAGAGAGCGGTTCTGTGACTCTTGGATGGAGAGAGCGGTTCTGTGACTCATGGATGGAGAGAGCGGTTCTGTGACTCCTGGTCAGCAGGTATTAGCAGGTGTTCCCTGCATCTACATGCGATGAACAGCACCTGTCGGGCCATATGTTCAATCAACTGAAACCAAATCCAATAATTGGGAAAAATCCTTGTGGAATGTTATGGGGGAATTTTCCAGTTCAGAACTGAGCCCATTGGAACTGCAGCCGCAACTGGAATTCACCCCAACCTTGACATCAGCAAGTAGACCTTCATCCCGCATGTACTTTATCAGTGACGTGGCACTAAAGACACTGGCATTGAGGGCTCGATAGAACAATGTAAATAAGGTAGAGATCGGATCATTTGTTTTGCTGCTCCAGTCAGAGGTGTAAAATCCAGGGGTCAGACAGTAAAAGTCCTGTCATGTGTTTCTTCCACCCATGAACTCGGCCAGCTGATTTCACTAATTAGTTCTACCACCTGGCTGAAGAATTGTGCTAATTAGGAAATGCAGGTGATTGGAACAAAATCCTGGGGCGGACTTTTTACTTTCTGAACCTGGATTTTACACCTCTGGCTCCAATGAAGTTTCATTTTCTCCTCTTGACAGTCGAAGCTCCTTGGACAGGAACCTCGTTCACGTCTCCGCGCACGAGATTAGTTGGCTGCGACACTGCTCACTCTTGCATCGCTTGGCTTGCCCACTTCCCCTTTCTCATAAACTAGGTTAAAACGCAAATTTCATCGTCGGTCCATGTCGGAAATTAGACCTGCCGTACGTAAATGCATCCAGCAGACAATAGAATCGTTATCGGTGTACCAATAAAATCGAGTGGGATGGGGTGGGGTATGCTATTGGGCCACCGTCATCCTTCGTGAGAGGTGGCGTGTGAGAAACTGCGATGGTTTTTTGGGAGAGGGTGTCCCAGGGCACCCCACAGTGAGACCTGCCCCCACGGCCTGGCGCTTCCGCGTGTTGTGCGCGGATGTTGTTTTCACCGCTCTCCGCCGTAACGTGGATGAGCCGATGCGCTGGGCCGCCGAGCAGGATCTCCCAGTTACGCATACCAGGACGGCAGGACCAGCAGATTTACATCTCCATGCTGTGGGCTGGTCGGGCCAGAGAAGGCTATAGTGCTGCGCGCGGGATCGCGATACGCGCCAGTTAATTGGTCAATTAAAGCTGCTAATTACGCATTCAACCCCACATGCCTGGTTTCCTTTGTCTGAATTCTCTATGGATCAGGGACGCACACTTAGCTGGCTGTGGTTTGAAACTATGTTGAGCCCCAGACCCAGGAAGATGAATAAATGAAAAGTAAAGAGTTATGCATCTAAACCTATTTGATCTGAACTGGGTGAATGTGAAAAATTCTAATCCATAACTGGTGACACTCCTCTCTCAGCAAGTGTGGGTGTGTGTCTGCGCATGTGTGTGCGAACGTGTGCGCGCGCGCGCGTGCGTGTGTGTGTGTGTGTGTGTGTGTGTGTGTGGGATTGCATGTGTGTGCGTGTGCGTGTGTCTGCGTGCTTTGTGTGTGTGGATTTGTGGGCGTAGCGAACACTTGCAGTGTACCCTGATGCCAAGCCCAGAGACACCACTTCCTGTTAGACCGGAATCATTGGGCGTGTCACAACTAAGGCAGACGTCCCACAGGAAGCGGAGGGTCTGGGACAGGAAGTAAAGCATCCGCAGTCTTTTCAAAGATACAAATGATCCGGGGGTCATTCAGGGCTTTGGGCTGCCACTAGGAGGGCGAGTGTCCCCTCGTCTCTCTTGTGGGACGGGGGTTTCTCTCACAAAACCTGACCCGACCCTCCCTTAACCAGGTAGGTCTCTGCCGCTCCACGCACAGCCCGCCCCCCTGCCCTGCTGTCCCGGCCCTGGGCTAAAAACCACGTAGAACGCTTTTTGGATTTTTCTTTCTGTCGGCGGCCGGGATACCGCCGTTGATGCTGGCTGATGGCGCGCCGCCTCCGTGCCCAGATTCGACGGGCCTTCGCTGCCAGTCCCAGGTGGATCCATCGGCCTACTGCAAGCGGTAGAGGTGAGGCTCCAGGCTGGGGGACCAGAGTTTAAACGTCATGTGCGTAGGGCGTTCATCTCTGTCGTGAAGTTTTGTGGTTTTACGTTACGAATATAATACAAATGTTTGTTGTTGTTGTTTTTTTTAAATAATGTTTTGTCGGGGTATGGGGGATGGTGAGCTTGGATGGGCGGACCCTGTGCAGGTTCTACCTGCTGCGTGTGCGCCTTGTATCGCCGGTGGCCTGGTTCTGTGAGCCCGTTTTGCCTGGGCGGGAACGCGTGAGGGCCGGTACCAATCGGGACCACTGACCCGGGTCCAGACGCGCTGCGCTTCCTGCATGGGCTGAGCCGTTGCTGGTGTCTGAGATGCGGCCCCTCTGATTGGGCCCTCCTGCAGAGCTGGGCTGTGTATGGGTCTGCCCATTCTGCTATAAAAGAACAAAAAACAGCCGTAATGTAAACGTGAATAATCGTGCTAAACGTTACCCTTTCTCTTCAGCGACTGCCTGAGCACCTTTAAAAAGCCCTATTGTAAAGAGTTCTGTTCTAGTCAGAAGCCAGCCTGATGTTCTAAGATGTTAATGCCTGTAGATGATTAAATAATAATAATTCTGAATTAAAGAACACAGACTGCCCCCTGCCATTGCAGAAAAAAAACGCTTTATTGATCAGTCTCTGCTGTTTGTGGGTAATTGGGTAGGCCAAAATCTTCCACTGTTTGGTTTGCAGTGTTTCAAATTTATAGAGCATGAAAAGGCTGTGTTTGTGCTTTCTGAGTTTGTGTGAGCTTTGTGTCCCTTGCCTTTGCAGTGTGGAGTGATTGTACCTGTGTGTCTGTGAGTCGGTCAGTCAGTCAATCAATCAACCAGTCAGTCAGTCAGTCAGTCAGACAGACTCTCTAAATATGTCACTCGGTTCTGATCTTCTTGCTTGTGTCACATGGGCTGGTTGTCTGTGTCCGTGCTTTTTCTTAAAGGGCCAGTGGGCCACTTATTGTCACTTCAGAACAGACACGGGTCTCGTACCAGCTCAGGCTTTCATTCGTTGGGAGAGATGGATGTGACCAATAAACATGCCTGTTCTGTGGTCTACCACCAACTACCTGCAGGATCTCACTCCTCACGTACAGCTCAGGCTGTGGGGTCCTCCCGTCTTTTAAAAAACAATGTGTGTTCCACCGTGGGCCCCTCTGGTGATCGCTTCAGTATCCCAGGCAGCTCAGATCCATAGAGCGAGAGAGAGGGAGTGATGGAGAGAGAGAGAGAGAGAGAGAGAGAGAGAGAGAAAAGTTAGAATGGCTGAGTGATGGAGAGAGTGACATAAAGAACGAGTGGGTAGGCTGAGAGTGATGAGGGAGAAGGAGAGTGCGAGTAAGTGGTGGAGAGAGGAAGAATGAGTGAGTCAGAGAGAGAGAGAGAGCGTGCGTGCGAGCGAGCGACGGAGCAGGCTGTTTGCAGGGTAAACATTGCTGCAGGGTTGCTCTGAGTCCAGATTGATCTGTGTGTTTGAGAGAGAGAGAGGAGAGGGAATTGCGTGAGCTCCGAGGAGACTGAGAGAGAGAGAGAATAGAGGCTTGTGGGTAACGGGCAGCGGTGATGGGCATGCCCGTATTCTGAGAGGCCAGGTCAGATCCTCGTTGCCAGGGCCCATGTGTGACAGAAAGAGCTCCAGGAGGCATGCTGGGAAGAGGGAAGGCTCAAAGGCCCAGGAAATGCCACTTCCTCCAGGGGCAGAGGCTCTGGTACCTGTTCATGACGGTAAGAATGTTCTGTGTGTGTCTGTGTTTCCGTGTGTGTACGTGCATGTATGTGTGTGCTTGAGTGTACGTGTGTACGTGCATGTATGTGTGTGCTTGAGTGTACGTGTGTACGTGTGTGTGTGTGTGTGTGTGTGTGTGTGTGTGTGTGCGCGTGTGTGTGAGAGAGACCTATCAGCTTGAATCTTGTTTGTGTGTGTGCGCATGTGTATATATGTGTCTTTGTGTGTATGTGTGTATGTGTGTGTGTGTGTGTGTGAGAGAGACCTAGCTATCAGCTGTAAGCTTGTTTGTGTGTGCATTCGTACGTACGTACGTACGTACGTGTGTGTGTGTGTGTGTGTGCGCGCGCGTGTGTAGACGGTGTGTTTGTGAAGCCTGGCGTGGACGTGTGCATGCACATGCATTCATGCGCATTTGCAAGTGTATGTAGCTGAAATGAAAAGGATTGTTCTCACAAAGTTTCCCTTATCTGATATCTACGCACTATTTAACCACTTCCATTAAAACAACTCCTATCCACGTTGATGTTTTTTACTTGTGATGTTAAAGTTTGGGATGGGGCGGAGGGTGATGGCAGGGGCTGTAGGTTGTATGTGTCGCCAGAAAAAGCTTTTAAACATTAAACTGCGTCCTTTCAGACCAGCTGTGTGTGAAACGTGTGAGGGGGCGGGGTAATTGGGTTTGGGGTTTGGGGAGTGGGGGGGTGAGGGGGGGGTCGATGAATCAAACCCCCCCCAAGGCAGTGGCTCAACTGATGGTGAACGCTGTCATGCACATTTGGTTCACACATGCATACTTCTCCCACGACCTTCTGCACCGGTCCCACAGGGTCTGCTGGCTCCACTTTCTGTTTTCAGAAACCAGATCAGATGGGACTACTGTGTAATTCGTTGCCTAATTGATCAATGCAAAAACAAGCACAACCCCCTGTGTCTACAGGACCAGGGTTGTAAATCAAATGGGTGCCCATCTCGGTGGGAAATACGATATGCAGTCATTTTTTGTTTTTCTGTTTTCTAATTTTCTATGTATCCCTGTTCACGATCAAACAGTGAATCCCTTGTAAATACACAAGAAATCCTAAATATTTAGAATTCCTAAATATCCTATGAATATAAAGGTTTGATTAGGGCTACTTTTTGAGCATGGAATTTTTTTGTTTCCTTTGTTTCCCAATCTGGAATGTCTAACTGTCTGGAGGGACCTTTCATACGTGGCTTTTGAAATGCAGTCTTACGAGCGTCCTTATCGACCAGCGGGTGGGGGGTCGCCCATGAGCGATGAAAAGCAGACCCCTGTCCCGACTGAAAGTTGCCATACCCTGGGCGTCGCCCTGTGTAGCTACCAGGCACGGTCGGCACCGGCACAGTCCGGATTCAATCCGAGGCTGTGAGCTTCATCTATGCACCACGGTGTGGTGCCTTCACCGAATGAGCCGTTGGGCTGTCCCGAGCGTGAGATTGTCACTTAATTCACACCATCAGCGCCTCTGCCACATTTGTTGCGTCATCATGTTGCCCATAATCTCAGTGTCAGGCTGATGGCGATAAGTATTAACTTACTATCAGCTTTGACGCCAATATTAGACGAGCATTCCTGCTGGTGACCTCTCTCCAGCAACAGCCTAGCCCAAACAGGTGACAACAGTACAGAGAAGTGTGTGTGTGTGTCTATGCATGTATGTACTGTATGTGTGTCTGTGTGAGTGTTTGTGTGTATGTACAGTCAAAGTCGGAAGTTTACATACACTTAGGTTGAAATCATTAAAACCCATTTATTAACCACTCCACAGATTTCATGTTAGCAAACTATAGTGTTGGCAAGTCAGTTGGGACATCTACTTTGTGCATGACACAAGTAGATTTTTTCAACAATTGTTTACAGACAATTAAATACGATTATTTGACTTTTAAATCACAATATCACAATTCCAGTGGGTCAGACGTTTACATACACTAAGTTGATTGTGCCTTTAAACAGCTTGGAAAATTCTAGAAAATGATGTCATGCCTTTAGAAACTTCTGATAGGCTAATTGACATTATTCGAGTCAATTGGAGGTGTACCTGTGGATGTATTTTAAGGCGTACCTTGAAACTCAGTGCCTCTTTGCTCGACATCATGGGAAAACCAAAAGAAATCAGCCAAGACCTCAGAAAGAAAATTGTGGACCTCCACAAGTCTGGTTCATCCTTGGGAGCAATTTCCAAATGCCTGAAGGTACCATGTTCGTCTGTACAAACAATAGAACGCAAGCATAAACACCATGGGACCACGCAGCCGTCATACCACTCAGGAAGGAGACACGTTCTGTCTCCTAGAGATGAACGTGCTTTGGTGTGAAAAGTGCAAATCAATCCCAGAACTACAGCAAAGGACCTTGTGAAGATGCTGGTGGGAACAGGTACAAAATAATCTATTTCCACAGTAAAACGAGTCCTATATCGGCATAACCTGAAAGGCTGCTCAGCAAGAAAGAAGCCACTACTCCAAAACTGCCATAAAAAAGCCAGACTACAGTTGGCAACTGCACATGGGGACAAAGATCTTACTTTTTGGAGAAATGTCCTCTGGTCTGATGAAACAAAAATGTAACTGTTTGGCCATAATGACCATCGTTACATTTGGAGGAAAAAGGGTGAGGATTGCAAGCCAAAGAACACCATCCCAACCGTGAAGCACGGGGGTGGCAGCATCATGGGGGTGCTTTGCTGCAGGAGGGACTGGTGCACTTCATACCATAGATGGCATCATGAGGAAGTAAAATTATATGCATATATTCAAGCAACATCTCAAGACATCAGCCAGGAAGTTAAAGCTTGGTCGCAAATGGCTCTTCCAAATGGACAATGACCCAAAGCATACTTCCAAAGTTGTGGCAAAATGGCTTAAGAACAACAAAGTCAAGGTATTGGAGTGGCCATCACAAAGTCAATCCAATCGAAAATGTGTGGGCTGAACTGAAAAAGCGTGTGCGAGCAAGGAGGCCTACAAACCTGACTCAGTTACACCAGTTTTGTCAGGAGGAATGGGCCAAAATTCCAGCAACTTATTGTGAGAAGCTTGTGGCGGGCTACTCGAAACGTTTGACCCACGTTAAACAATTTAAAGGCAATGCTACCAAACTGTTTGTAAACTTCTGACCCACTGGGAATGTGATGAAAGAAATAAAAGCTGAAATAAATCATTCTCTCTATTATTCTGACATTTCACATTCTTAAAATAAAGTCGTGATCCTAACTGACCTAAGACGGGGAATGTTTACTAGGATTAAATGTCAGGAATTGTGAAAAACTGAGTTTAAATGGATTTGGCTAAGGTGTATGTAAACTTTCGACTTCAACTGTATTTGCCTGTGTGAATGAGAGAGATGGAGCAGAGTGTAACGGTTGAACACTAATGAGTCCCTGTCCTCTCGTCCTTGTGCTAGTCTGTCTTGCTGCAGGTTGTATGGAGGTGGGGATTGTGGATTGAGGGTGTGAGGAGGAGAGGGCTCAGGTGGGGGGCTTATTGGGGGCTGGAATAGGAAGGGCTCTGCTGTAAAGAAAATCCTCCATGGAACGTTTTCTTGTGTTGTAAAGCATTTCCACTGTGCTGTAAAGCATTTGTTTGCTGTAAAAATGCACCTTCCTTTCCTCTACTACCACCTCCTCTCTTCTGTGCCTGGGAAATAGATCTTTGTGTTTTGATCAAATGTTGCTGATTACATCTTAAGTACGTATTAATGTCTTGACGCAAACAGCAATGTCTGGTACATTGTATACTGTACATGCAAATAATTATACTCAAAACGTTCAGGCAGTTTTGCATACTTCCGGGTAGTAGAGGAGTGGTTGTGGGGGAGTGGACGAAAGGAGGTGGGGAGTGAAGAATATTGGGACGCACCCATTTTGTTTGCTGTAAAGCATTTTGTTGGGTAATTCCACCCAAAAACAACATTAACCTTATTCAACAGATCAAGGCGCAACTAATTAAGTCTCTTTGTGGCTGGCCAAAAAAAAATTCTGTACTGAGATATTTGAATATAAAGTTGAAATTTTGGTAGAGGTATACGTAATTTTGAAACTGGTTGTTAAATCTGTTTGCCATGCAGTAGGCTATAGTAGCTAATCCTGCGTTTGTTTATGGCAGGAGGTTGGATATTGGGGGTGGTAAACGCGTGGTTTCCGTGTCATTACCGACATCAGTGCGTTTGAGTTGCACAAATGGGAAAGTTTTAGCGTTGCTAGCAAACATAGCTAAAACAGCTAACAACTACAACAATGATGTTTTAACTTTTAATTGTATATGAATCAGACACAGAAAGGTGGATTTCGACACCCACCATCACATAACGTTCTGAAAAGTGCTTTTGGGATAAGAAAGGAATAAGATTAGCATCCCTGAAGCCTTATTTTGTTGAAAAATGATTCTGTTTCAGGGAAATGTTGCTAATTGATTACATCCAGATAGAACTTTTTCATGCCATAGCGGAATCATATAATATTGATTTAATATAGTTCTGGATATCCAATTTGCACCAAAATCATCCCTGAAAATGTTTCAGACATGAGGAATCCATCTAAATTGTCAAAATACACCCAAGGACCCCCCCAAACCCTACTACAATCCCACCCTCATAGACGGCATAAAATGCAAGTTCTCTATGCGGGACAACACATGAGAAGCTGTGGCTTGGACTATTGTTTCTTCTTATATTTATAAATATGCACAGTGAAAATGGTGACGGTTAAATCCCCCCTTGAAGTTTAATTAGTGTTGAAAGTTGGCCTTGTCATATCCTTGCATATCACATAGTACTACCACATTTATTCCTCAAGATGGGGCAATTTCAACTATCCGTTATTCAGTTTTGATTGAAATTCCAACCAGAACCATCAGGAGCACAAATTGAACAGTTCATTGACCTCAGTGTTATATTGGTTCAGAATGAATTTGATGCATAGCCAGTTCATTGTGTTGAACAAGCAGAATAGAAGACTACCGCTGCTGTATCACCTCTACTGTTCTTCCAAGGTATAATTTTCTAAACTTTCCATCTTTTTTGCCAGTGCTTTAATAGTTTATTTATTGAATTTCCACATCAGGAAATGGAAATTTCACCCACTGGCCAGATTCGCTAGTGGATTATAAAAATCACCAGCCATTTTCAACACAGTGTAGAAAATCTACCAGCCACAATTAAAATTTTACCAGCATTTGGCGGGTGGCTGGTGTTAATTTCATACCCTGCTCTACATATTACACACTCTAAGGCTGTAACGCATTTGTTTGCTGTAAAATATTTTTCCTGTGCTGTAATGTGTTTTTCTGTGTTGTAATGCGTTGCTTTCTTTATAATTAGTTTCCTGGTAAACGGTGAGTTGGGGTGGACTTAGGATGGTGTTATGAAGTACAGGAAAGATGCTGTGTGTTCACAGACTGTACAGGCCTGAAAATATCCCCTCAAGCCACATTCATAAAGCGTCTCGCGGCTGATCTAGGATCAGTGTTCTCCTGTCCATATCCCAGTCTTACCAAATTAGAGCTAAAATGCTAAACTGATCCTGGATCAGTACTCCAGCTCTGAGGAACTGTATGGATACAGGCCCTGGGCCTATCTGGACATTTAGGAATGCAAACTGTATACAGAGCTCATGTGAATTCACAGTATTAAAATGTGTAAAAAAAATAAATAAATAGGAAAGTCTTCATTTTTGGATGATATTATGAGGCGGTTTCCAAACATTATGAGCTCACAACCCACTTAGTACTTAGTGACTGATATTTTCTGAATCCACCCCTAATTAAAAGATGACATTTTGAATGCATCGTAACCGGATGTGTAACAGGTGGAGTGTTAACATATGTATAGCCAGAGTGAATGGCAGCAGAAGGTTTGTTTTTGTCATGTGTATCTCGTGACCCAACTTGGCCTTTTCCATGACTTACCAGTGGGTCCTGACCCACAGTTTTGATGCCTCTGCTTCAGAGGACCCTAAACCCTAAACCCTAAACCCAAAGCATCCTTCACCTCTACAGCAGCAATAATAAACCCCTGTTCCCTGTCCACTGTCCCCTGTCCACTCAGACCCCTGTCTACTATGTGCCCTGTCCCCTCACTTTGCAAGCAGTGTGCAAAATAAATCCCGCAAAACTCTTTCCAAACTAATGAGGAAGTCGTTTGTAATGTATCTTTTTATTTTTTATTGAGAATATCAATCAAGTTAACACAATTGTTACAAAGTGTAGATTATGAATGAAGATAGAATTAACAAAAATAAAAAAAAGAGTAGTTTGTAAAAATGAACCTATCTTGTACCAGAGATTGTATCGTCTTGTACCATAGATATGCATACACGCTCTATGTATTTCACGTTTTTACTTCCGGGTTACTTACTGAAATTGTCGGATGAGTGCACCGTTCTGCAGATGAGTGTGCCCGGAAATAAGGGGTTCATCCTGGTATTTTAAGTGCCCCCATTTGTGAGAAAAAGTCACCCACTCAAAAGCTTTTTGACAAAGTGGACACAAATATGCGCCCTCAAAAGGGTGTAGGGGTCGTATTCGGACACGGCCCTGGTCATCAGACACACACACACACACACACACACACACACACACACACTTCAGTCGACTTCGTCAAAACGTTTTTGAGTGGGTGACTTTTTCTCACAAATGGGAGCACTTAAAATACCAGGATATTTCGGGGGTTTTGTTGAGGGGATTCAGGAGCACACTCATCCGACAATTTCAGGAAGTAAACCGAAAGTAAAAACTACAACTTGTAGTACTAGAGCGGGACATATTACAAACTACTTCCTCACTAGTTTGGAAAAAGTGTTGCAGGATCTCTTTCACACACTGCTTGCAAAGTGAGGGGAGAGGGCAGGGAACAGGGATCATATTCGGGCATGGCCACAAACAACACTCACTCACTCACTCTACTCACTCTACTCACTCTACTTACTCACTCACTCTACTCACTCACTCTACTCACTCTACTCACTCTACTTACTCACTCACTCACTCACTCACTCTACTCACTCCACTCACTCACTCACTCTACTCACTCACTCACTCCACTCTACTCACTCACTCTACTCACTCACTCACTCACTCACTCACTCACTCACTCACTCACTCACTCACTCACTCACTCACTCACTCACTCACTCACTCACTCACTCACTCACTCACTCCATCCATCCATCCATCCGCCTGCCTTCTGCCCTGTTTTTCCTGCTCATCAATGACCTGCAAAGCATGATGGAAGATAGCCTTTCAGTTGTGATGTTTCCTTAGGGCTACTACTACCAGGAATCAATTGCAGTGTACCACCCGATTTCACACACACACAAAGAGAAGCACCAAAGTTTACATATTATGGGCTGACAACCATTTTCACTACCAAACGAGTAGTGAAAGTGTGACTGACAACTATGATTTCACAGAAAAGGGAATTTAGAGTTGTCTTTATATACTGCGTGAACACACACACACCACTCTCTCCCCATTAAAAGAGCACAGATATATTGATTGTTCTTTTGCACCGGTTCCGTCCCATATTGAATCACGCGTACTGTCGATTCTCGCACGCATGCACGCAGTGATGTGGGTTTATACCTCCCAGGTCAGAAGAGACCAGTTTTCTCACTGAAGTGCCAGAGTGAGCATTATAGGACTATGTCTGTACGTCTGTCTATGATGATGAATAATATAACCATCTATCTCTCCTCCTCTCCCTGTCTCCCTCCCTCTCTCTCTCCCTCTCTCCTTTTCGCTCTCCCTTTTGCTTACAGTGAAGGAGTTTCTTGCAAAAGCCAAAGAAGATTTCCTTAAGAAATGGGAGAACCCAGCACAGGTGAGTGGGAGAAACTGTGCGTGCGTGTGTGCGTGCGTGCGTGCGTGCTGCTTATCATACAATTGAGAGTTTGAGGGCAGCTGTGGGGAGGGGGGAGGGGGGCGGGTGTGAGTGATAAAGATTGATTTTAGTTGCTTTCCAGGCCCAATAAATATGAGTTAAAGTGTGAACATCGGCGACACACAGAATGTCACTATTTAGTAACAGATAAAAGCAGTGATAGCAGCCAATGCGTAATACCTAACGTTTTCAATGTCGGGAGCAGGGTAGAAAATACATTTTTTCACCGACTGCCCAGAGTGGTTTGTGGATTCTAAAAACATTTTACCAGCCACATTACCTTTTACAATATAACACAACCTGGTTGGTTACTGGCCAAGGTGGCTGCTAGAGTAAAAATCTTACCAGCCACAATCAAAACTAATTCATACCCTGGTGGGGAGTAGCTAAGGCTGCAGACTGTAGTCTGGTCTGCAGCAGTACAGCATGCGTGGTAAACCTGTGGGATTAACGTTTTTTATATTCTGCTTGCATTCGTGTATGTATGCGCTGTGTGTGTGTCTGTATCTGTGTGTGTGCGTGTGCCTGTATCTGTGTGTGTGCGTGTGCGTGTGTTTGGGAAAAGATTTAATCCTGCTTTAATAGTTACTGTTACATCCCCACCCACCTGTGGTAAATGGTCAGAAATGTCCTGAGAGGGATTAACCATCGCAAGGACACTGCTGACGAGCACTGCGCTTCCCCTGTCCTAGGAGCCTAGCGTACACTGTAACCTAGCTTTGTGCTCTGTGTGAACACATTGAGAAAAATATAAATGCTAGGCATTCAGTCCCTTCATTTTCCAGTATATCTAATATATACTACTCAAAAGAAGTTATGGGTCAAAGGAAATTTTTGATGATTTTTGTAAGTATGTCTTTTTAAGCCAGATAGGGTTAGAATATCCCCCTTTGGGTTGTCATTTGGACTATAGACATCACGTTATTATGGGACATGCAATCATTGCACTTATCTTTAGAAACGTTTTAAGTTAACCCAGATTTCCTTTTCATGGATTTGAAGCACGAACTTAGTCAGACTAAACTGACAAACTGCCTCGAAACACCCATTGTGACACCTCATGCACCATTTGCACGTGCTTTGCATGAGTGTCATTCCATGCATGCCGATTTTAGCAATAAAAGGGCTGAGCATTTTCCATTCATCATCACTTGAAATTTGAAGATGGTTCGTCGACAACTCAGCATCCAAGACAGGGGAAGGGCCATTGGCTGGCTACAAGATGGACAAACTCAGAGAACTGTGGCTCAGTGTCTAAATGTAGCAGAGGTTCAGGACTATATATGTATATATTTATATATATTTATAATCTGGCAGAGGTTCAGGACAATATTTATATGCACAAATATTTTTGACCCTTAACTTCTTTTGAGTAGCATATGTTGGTGTACAAATAACACAATTTGCTGATATAGTCAGCCGATGGAAAAGATGCACTAACTGTACAAGTACACTTGCACACAGTCACACACATTTGTGATGTCGCGGTGACCCCTCA
This sequence comes from Synaphobranchus kaupii, assembly GCA_029718625.1. Lineage (NCBI taxonomy): Eukaryota > Metazoa > Chordata > Actinopteri > Anguilliformes > Synaphobranchidae > Synaphobranchus > Synaphobranchus kaupii. The sequence goes on along the minus strand of CM056381.1, from coordinate 38,607,263 downwards.
CCCCCCGACCCCTCTGTTTCTCCCCTTCAGAACACTGCGTCTCTGGACCAGTTTGAGCGGTTAAAGACTCTCGGCACCGGTTCCTTCGGACGGGTCATGCTGGTCAAGCACAAAGAGACGGGTCAGCACTTCGCCATGAAGATTCTCGACAAACAGAAGGTGAGCAGGGCTGGATTGGGTGGAAGAATCACGCAGTGGGAGGAGCCAGAGTGATGTCACGGTGCAGTCTTCTGTAGGAGGGACTGGAGTGATGTCACAGTGCACACTTCTGTAGGAGGGGCTGGAGTGATGTCACAGTGCACACTTCTGTAGGAGGGGCTGGAGTGATGTCACAGTGAGGTTTCTCAGAGGCGCCAATGTGATGTCACAGTACTGTAGTGTTTGAAGGACCGAGAAGTAAGCCTGTGTGCTGTGAGCGCAAAAGATTGGAGCTCCCAATAAAATGAATGGGAAATATCAGACCTTTGACGGCGAAATTAAACTTCCCAGATGATCCCCTTTTTAAACTCGATTAACGGTCCTCACGTTTCATATGAAAAGATTATGAAAATATGTTAAAGTTTTTAGGAAAATGTAATTTTAATGAAAAAATCGACAACACTTCTGGGCCAAAGCAATCATTGTTTCACAAACTGCTGCACATAATGAATGCTATGATCACAAAAAATTGACCGATTAGGTTTTCTTTGGTTGTCAAATCAGCTTGGTTTTCTCCATTGAGTTCAATGGGCAGAAAGCTCTTTTGCGCTCAGCAAGCATACTTCCGGGTGCTTCACTACCTGGCCCCTCCCACCCTCTCCAGTTCCTATATATGCTCTATGTGTATCGTAGTACATTTTCAGTCTTCACAACAGGTTTTTTTTTTTTTCTTTTTTTTAGGGGTCAAAACAGATTTAAATGTTTTGACCCCTAAACAGATTTTTGGAAGGGGTCATAAGTGATTTGTACATTAACAAGCCGTATGTGCACAATCATGCAGGCTGCGGGATCTCCCTACTTTGTTTATAAACTAATTTTATGCATGCAATGTGATTACGAGGTTGAGCTCCGTTTAAGAAGTCACAGTTTATTTGTTCAGCCGGGTTGCTGTCTGCAAAGGGCACGCCACATAAGTGCCAGTTGACCAGCGGGATGATGGCAGCGTCTTCACCTCTAGCTTTTGGAAGACCTGCACTATTGCAGAGTTGTGGGAGTTAGGCAGGGAGTGTTTACATAGTGCCAGATTTGAGCCAGGTGAAAAATCTCAGCTGCCGGCATTAATTAACGAGAGTTAGTTATGTCAACCAACAAGGGTGTGCATTACATTACATTTCATTACAGTCATTTAGCAGACGCTTTTATCCAAAGCGACATACAATAAGTGCATACAGAAAGGCGTGTACATGCATCTTGAGTGCGCTGTTGCAGGGTTTTTATCCACAAAGTCAAGTGGGAGCTTCAGAAGTCTTGCGCAACAGTCTGAGTAAAGTCTTCCCTGGTCTTCGGTTTTGTGTCACGGATGCTGATCAGTTAACAGGAAAGCGAACAGAAACACTGAGGATTGTGGGAATGCGTCTGTCTGTTCTCCTCTCTGTCATGCAAGGCTTGAATTTTAAGGAGAAATGTCCACTGCCCGCTGATTGAGTGGGCAGCTCACCGCTATACATATTTGTGCTGAATGGAATTTGCCTTATCTCAGCGTAGGGCATGGTTTCTTTGAGGGATATTACCACAAAGGTAGTGCTCACCCATGCTGGCGGCTTACTGCCCCCTGGTGGACTAATGATAGCATGACATGCACATCTGTCGCCCACCCCATTCTGTACAGGCATTCACTGAAGGCTGGAAAAACAAATAATCAGACTAGAACAGTCATTGGTACACAATCATTATTGAAGGTCACATTTGGTCAACGAGGTGATAGGAAGTTTATAATATCCTAAAAAAACTTCTCTGTAGCTATTGCTTTAATCCCTATTTGAAAACATTTGTATTCATGAGGTCCCGCAAAGAGACTCAAAGTACATTTACACCTGTTTACGCTTCCAGGGAAACTCGCACACTTTCGCACACTTCTTTCACAGTCAATTTATATTGCTGGATATTTACTGAAGTAATTCAGGTTAAGTAATTAATCTCTTAGGCACCCTACCTTATCATTGGACCTGCACCGTCAGAGTTAAAAAGCCCCGTTCCCTAACCGTTACGTTACATTGTCGTCCTGGTAGGAGTTTCCTCACTACAAACCAATTACAATTTACTGTTTAGTCAGTTGCATTACTCAAACACAGCTCCTCCCACCACAGCCTAGTTCCCAGAGTTCCACACCACAAAGTTATGAAAAAAAAAAAAAAATGTATTTTAAAGAGCATCATGTGACTTTGTGGGCATGATATTTGCCATAAAGACATATTGCTGGTGCTTAGTATTCAGGCATTAATGGTGCAGTTTGAGTGGCTCACATCAGCTGTATTGTTGAACAGCGTCTCATTAACCAGTCCGTGAAAGGAGACCCCTGCGGTACACACTCGTTACTGGGTTTCGCGGGTGAACTCGGCCGCGGCTCATCGCCCTCTACAAACCCGCCAAGTTTCGAGAGCTTTTCGGACACCGCGTGGGTTTCCCAGCTAATTTTCACAAGCGGTGGGAGAACGAGGACCGTAGGCCGTGCAGCAGTGTGAATAAGGCCCAGAATCATGCCGAACACAAACCAGAGACCTTCGGGGCTTCGGACCAGCTTGCATCTCCGCCAAACAAGCCCGGAGTTTTAAAGAGAATCGTCCGCTGCCCACGGAGAGAATTCAGGAACCCACGCCCGTGCCTTGCAGTAAATAACAAATGTATATACACCGATATTAAGGATTTCCAGTGTTGTAGTCGGTGTGCCAACAAAATACACCTCCTCAGGACATCTCTTCACTCTCATGCTGAATTGCCTTTGGTTGGAATAACATGCGTGTGTGCATGTCTCACGTCCGCTGGACTTTCAGTGCGAAATCAGCCTGTCGGTCAACACACTGTCTACGGATTGTTAAATTTTATATAGGTTGGATGATTTGTGGAGAGTTTATGGGTGGTTTCGTTTGACAGTTGCAGCAATGGAAGTTTGTTACAGTGCCGGCGGAAGTTTTTAAAAAAATCATTGTTACAGGTAAATGTTTTGCCAACCTGAAATTTTGCAAGTGACAGCAAAAAAAAAGAAAGTATTTTTGGCTGTGGAGATGGAATATTCTTTCCCAAAGGAGGCAAGCTGTTCTCTCCTCCCAAAAAAACTAGCAAAAACAAAAGCAATAACAATGTCAACAGCACACAAACAAACAAAAAAATTGCAGACAGGGAGAGATTGTCTTTGTTTTTAGTGAAAGAAATCCTGTGTCCCCCCGCCCTCTCCCCAGCCCTCACCAACCCTCATGGAAATGCAATATACTGCAATATATTGTAAATGTATGCGGACCTGTGTGGGAAAATATGACTACAATACTATATTCCACAGCAGTGAAATATATTCCAATATTTTAAAGTGGCAATCGTGATTTGTATAGTTGCCAATATATTTGTGAGGTGAATATATTTGCAGTATTTTTCAATATATTTTCAAGTATTTCATTTCCAGAAGGGAAAACAAGGGGGTTTTAGCAGGATGTCACTGGTGGAGGATGGCGGCAGGGGGCAGGCTTTTAAATGCTGGGCACTGGGACTGCGACCAAGCAACACACACGCATACCTGGAGTCTCGTCTGCTCAGAGAAGTGACCACCGCTCTCTCACTCACTCACTCACTCACACACACACACACACACACACACACACACACACACACACACACACACACACACACACACACACACACACACACACACACACACACACACACACACACAGGAAGTTCTTCAGCCTGACCCATAAATAAGACGGGGCAGAGTGGGGCCTGACTTCTCTCGTACCCCCAGAAAGCGGCGTGAACACAGCGAGGTGCGCAGGAAGCACTTGGGCCCCGCCCATCTCCTCAGGAACCTCAAGGCACACAGCTTTATGCTAACGTGATTGTGATCGCAGAAGCTTTCCTGTCATCAAAATTGTTAAAGTGAAATTTGAGCCGAAAGCCATTCTCTTCTCCCCTCTATCTTCTTCCTCTCTCCCTCCCTCCCTCGTTCCCTCACTCTCTCTCTTTCCTCCTCTCCTTCCCTCAGGTGGTGAAGCTGAAACAAATTGAACATACACTGAACGAGAAGCGAATCCTGCAGGCAGTCAGCTTCCCTTTCCTTGTCCGAGTGGAGTACTCCTTTAAGGTGCAGACTGTGTGTGCATGCGTGTGGTGTGTGCGTGTGTGTTTTGTGTATTGATGTTTGTGCAGTTGCGTATCTGTGTCCGTATAGAGGCACTGATACTCTCTATACCTCTTTCAGGACAACACTAACCTGTACATGGTGATGGAGTACGTTCCTGGAGGAGAGATGTTCTCTCACCTGAGGAGAATAGGCAGATTCAGGTGAGTGAGGTGCATTCTCTCACACACACACACACACTCACAAGCCTGGCAGTACACACGGAGAAATAAAGTCTTTGGAGTCAATGTTGTGTACATTTAAGGACTATGCTTTTATGCCAAAATGGGTTAAAAAAATGTTTTAAAGGAAGACTATTTCCTGTAACTTTATTTATTATTATTTATTGCATTTAGCCGTATGTTGTTTCGTGGTCAGTCCGTGCCAGTGTTATAGTGAACATTTTTTATGTATCATCTTTTGAAAAAAATGTGGTGTTCTAGGTGGAAGTAAGAGACAGAAACGCGACATGAGAGAGGGTGTTGAGTGCAGAAGACTTCAGTAATGCTACATAAGAGAGGATGTTGAGTGCAGAAGACTTCAGTAATGCAACATAAGAGAGGGTGTTGAGTGCAGAAGACTTCAGTAATGCGACATAAGAGAGGGTGTTGAGTGCAGAAGACTTCAGTAATGCGACATAAGAGAGGGTGTTGAGTGCAGAAGACTTCAGTAATGCTACATAAGAGAGGGTGTTGAGTGCAGAAGACTTCAGTAATGCTACATAAGAGAGGGTGTTGAGTGCAGAAGACTTCAGTAATGCTACATAAGAGAGGGTGTTGAGTGCAGAAGACTTCAGTAATGCGACATAAGAGAGGGTGTTGAGTGCAGAAGACTTCAGTAATGCGACATAAGAGAGGGTGTTGAGTGCAGAAGACTTCAGTAATGCTACATAAGAGAGGGTGTTGAGTGCAGAAGACTTCAGTAATGCTACATAAGAGAGGGTGTTGAGTGCAGAAGACTTCAGTAATGCTACATAAGAGAGGGTGTTGAGTGCAGAAGACTTCAGTAATGCTACATAAGAGAGGGTGTTGAGTGCAGAAGACTTCAGTAATGCTACATAAGAGAGGGTGTTGAGTGCAGAAGACTTCAGTAATGCTACATAAGAGAGGGTGTTGAGTGCAGAAGACTTCAGTAATGCTACATAAGAGAGGGTGTTGAGTGCAGAAGACTTCAGTAATGCTACATAAGAGAGGGTGTTGAGTGCAGAAGACTTCAGTAATGAGACATAAGAGAGGGTGTTGAGTGCAGAAGACTTCAGTAATGCTACATAAGAGAGGGTGTTGAGTGCAGAAGACTTCAGTAATGCTACATAAGAGAGGGTGTTGAGTGCAGAAGACTTCAGTAATGCGACATAAGAGAGGGTAGGGTGTTGAGTGCAGAAGACTTCAGTAATGCTACATAAGAGAGGGTGTTGAGTGCAGAAGACTTCAGTAATGCGACATAAGAGGGTGTTGAGTGCAGAAGACTTCAGTAATGCTACATAAGAGAGGGTGTTGAGTGCAGAAGACTTCAGTAATGCTACATAAGAGAGGGTGTTGAGTGCAGAAGACTTCAGTAATGCTACATAAGAGAGGGTGTTGAGTGCAGAAGACTTCAGTAATGCTACATAAGAGAGGGTGTTGAGTGCAGAAGACTTCAGTAATGCGACATAAGAGAGGATGTTGAGTGCAGAAGACTTCAGTAATGCGACATGAGAGGGTGTTGAGTGCAGAAGACTTCAGTAATGCTACATAAGAGAGGGTGTTGAGTGCAGAAGACTTCAGTAATGCTACATAAGAGAGGGTGTTGAGTGCAGAAGACTTCAGTAATGCTACATAAGAGAGGGTGTTGAGTGCAGAAGACTTCAGTAATGCGACATAAGAGAGGATGTTGAGTGCAGAAGACTTCAGTAATGCTACATAAGAGAGGGTGTTGAGTGCAGAAGACTTCAGTAATGCTACATAAGAGAGGGTGTTGAGTGCAGAAGACTTCAGTAATGCTACATAAGAGAGGGTGTTGAGTGCAGAAGACTTCAGTAATGCGACATAAGAGGATGTTGAGTGCAGACGACTTCAGTAATGCTACATAAGAGAGGGTGTTGAGTGCAGAGACTTCAGTAATGCTACATAAGAGAGGGTGTTGAGTGCAGAAGACTTCAGTAATGCTACATAAGAGAGGGTGTTGAGTGCAGAAGACTTCAGTAATGCTACATAAGAGAGGGTGTTGAGTGCAGAAGACTTCAGTAATGCTACATAAGAGAGGGTGTTGAGTGCAGAAGACTTCAGTAATGCTACATAAGAGAGGGTGTTGAGTGCAGAAGACTTCAGTAATGCTACATAAGAGAGGGTGTTGAGTGCAGAAGACTTCAGTAATGCTACATAAGAGAGGGTGTTGAGTGCAGAAGACTTCAGCGTTTTCGTGTTTGATGCCCTCCTCTGCAGAGGTCTGGTCCCTTGAAGTCTAGCTCACCCTTAACTCGCCCCTCCCTCCCTGCACAGTGAGCCCCACGCCCGCTTCTATGCCGCCCAAATCGTGCTGACCTTTGAGTACCTGCACTTTCTGGACCTCATCTACCGAGATCTGAAGCCAGAAAACCTGCTCATTGACCAACAGGGCTACATACAGGTGAGTTTACCCGTTCATAAGCCAATAAGGTCACATACAGGTGAGTTTACCTGTTCATAAGCCAATAAGGTCACATACAGGTGAGTTTACCTGTTCATAAGCCAATAAGGTCACATACAGGTGAGTTTACCTGTTCATAAGCCAATGGGGTCTCATACAGGTACGTTTACGTGTTCATAATCCAGTAGGGTAAAAAAAAAAGAAGGAAATGTAGAGAGCCCCATTCTAAACAATGGTATCACCCGGGCAACTCGCCTCCCTTTTAACCAGATGATAAAGGAGTTCCACTTTAAAATAAGGACTTGTTGATATTGTTGGGTGGCTGACCCTGTTGAGACACTGTTCTTATGCATAGATGGGCCCAATGTTCTGGTATCTATTCCGGACCGTAGCAGTGCCGACTGTGACCAGCAGCCCTGCAGGGCGTCACCCAGGGATGGGAGGGTTTCAGTCGCCCAGCAACAACCAATGAAATGTCCTTCTCCTGCTCATGTCTGCGTGAGCCAGACTTGTAGACTGTGATGTCATAAGAAGCGATGGCTGACATGACGTGTTTGAGAGGAGAGCTTATCTGCGCTCTCCCTAATCGATAGCGGAGGCTGCAGCGGTGACCGCTCCCTGCTGAGGAATGCAGTTGGGCTTTCCAAAAAAAAGATGGGGGGAGGGGAACCTTAAAAAATGGATGGTTTAAAATCGCAATAACTTCCAAGCCACAATTTTGACAGTTTAATAAGGCCCACATGTGGCCATTTTCTGAGAGACTTTTTTTTTTCTTCTTCTTCTTCTTCTTAAAAGATTATTTGATGCCCAATGCAGTATGTACAATTCCCACCCTAATTTGAAATGTCCAGTTGTCTCCCCAACGGTGTTCAACTGTGTTTTGTTGTTATTGTTCAGTTTCCTCAATTCACTTAAGCTTTTTTGGCAACTGGTTTCACAGTAGTACAAATTTACATACAGTACTTACAGTATATAAGCCTGTTTGTTCACTACATAAAAGATACTGCAACATACAATAAAAAAACCATAAGACATGTTTAGCCCATGTACAAACCCCGATTCCACAAAAGTTGGGACAGTATGTAAAATGTACATAAAAGCACAAAGCAGTGATTTGTAAATTCTCTTTTACATATATTTAATTGAGTGTTGTTTCTCCTGACTTATTTTTTCCATAGAGTTCAATAGGAAAATGAGTCAGGAGAAACAACCCTTAAAGTGATCCATCCATATCTATTGCATATCTGCGAGCAGAGTGATGGTTTGAGGTTGGTTTGATATCTCAGACCCTTGATGACTTACAGCCATTTAGCTCACCATGGGTTCCCAGTCTTTTTTTTTTTTCTGTTGCAGGCATCAAATTCGGAATTAGCATATATTTACAAAAATCAATAAAGTTTACAAAACATTAAAAAAAAATATTTGTATTGTTTTAAATTAAATATATGTAAAAGGGAATTTACAAATCACTGCTTTCTGCTTTTATGTGCATTTTACATACTGTCCCAACTTTTTTGGAATTGGGGTTTGTATGTTAAGTACAGATATTTACTTAAAGTTGAAGTTTAAAAAGCCAAACTTCATTCTGGCACTCTGTGTACATGGATGGGATTTCTTTTTTCTTTTTTTTAATAATACATTTATTAATATGAAGACTTGAATGAAGAAACTGAATGCAGTCAGTTTGTATGGTCAATACTGATATTTTGTATTGCTAAAAATGTAGCTTGGCTTTGGCTCTCTTGGCTTTGCCGCATATATATGCGGCATGTATTAAAGAGTATTATAGAGTTCTGACATGATAGCTCGCCGCTTGTAGCACCAGCCTTACTTAGCGCCAACTGCTGTCTTTGTACTTCACTCCTCTTATTCTTACCGCCCTCTGCTGTCTGTCGTTTGCCAATCCCCTGAGTGGTTAAAATGTATGTACAAGCATGGAGCTTTACCTAATTATACTGCCTGCGAGAATCGGCACCAACAAATGCATGTTATTTCGGATAATTTATTTATTTTTTATTTATTTTATATTAATTTTTTCTAATTTGTCCCATTTTTGTCCCAATTCTGAATACCCAGTAGTGTTTGTGTGTTCATGTTGATTTCTGAAACCCCTTCTATCAAATGGGGAGAGAGAAAGGGGGGGGGGGGGGAGAGAAGGTTTCCTTTTTTCCCCTGAACCACTTGTCAGTTTTTTGTTTTCACCACACAGTCCACCAGTCAAACTCAATGGACTATTTTAGCTTGTGGAAATGGAGTCAGTATTTAAACCCCATTTGAATGGAATAAACTGTTGGCAGAAACTGTTTCAAGGTGCCCTTGAGAAGAACCAGATGGTTAAACTGAACTGTGGTGTAGCTGTTAAAGTGACCAGATGGGCTTATTTGTCGTTGGTTGGTTGGCTACACTTCTGTCTGCATGGATTGATTGAGGAGACACCCCTCCACCAAACCTCTTTGTGTCTGTTTCCCAGGTAACAGATTTTGGATTTGCCAAGCGGGTGAAGGGCAGGACCTGGACGCTCTGTGGCACTCCGGAGTACCTGGCTCCCGAGATCATCCTCAGCAAGGTGAGTGCCTGCGGCTCTCACACCTGCTCACACCTGTAAATAAACCTGTTATACCTGCTCACACCTGTAAATAAACCTGTTATATCTGCTCACACCTGTAAATAAACCTGTTATACCTGCTCACCCCTGGAAATAAACCTGTTATATCTGCTCACACCTGTAAATAAACCTGTTATATCTGCTCACACCTGTAAATACACCTGTTATACCTGCTCACCCCTGGAAATACACCCGTTAGACCTGCTCACACCTGTAATTACACCTGTTATACCTGCTCACCCCTAGAAATACACCCGTTAGACCTGCTCAAACCTGTAAATACACCTGATAGACCTGTTCACACCTGTAAATACACCTGTTGAACCTGCTCACACCTGTAAATACGTCTGTTGAACCTGCTCACCTGTAAATGCACCTGTTATACTGCTCATGCTTGTAAATACACCTGTGCGACCTGCTCACACCTATAAATACACCTGTGCAACCTGCTCACACCTATAAATACACCTGTGCGACCTGCTCACACCTGTACAAACACCCGTTAGACCTGCTCTGAATGCACCTGGAAAACTTGGCCAGTATAACTGCATGCAAAATTTACATAACCTGTAGTGCTAGAAACACAAGAGTATAAAATAAATATACATATATATGTATATACAGTGAGCACCATAATTCATTGGACAGTGACACATTTTTTGTTATTTTGGTTCTGTACTCTAGCACTTTCAGTTTGAAAGGATACAATGACAACGAGGTTAAAGTGCAGACTGTCCACTTTAATTTGAGGGTATTTTCATCCATATCGGATGAACCGTTTAGAAATTATAGAACCTTTTGTACATAGTCACCCCATTTTTGGGCATCAAAAATATTGGACAGTTTAACATAATGTAGAATAAAGTAATCATTTTGGTTGCATATCCTTTGCATGCCATGACTTCCTGATGTCTGTGACCCAACAATATCAAAAGACTCTTGATATCCAAATATTAAAAATTATTACTTTATTCTACATTATGTTAAACTGTCCAATATTTTTTGATGCCCGAAAATGGGTGGGACTGTGTACAAAAGGTTCTATATTTTCTAAACGGTTCATCCGATATGGATGAAAATACCCTCAAATTAAAGCTCAACCTCATTGTCATTGTATCCTTTCAAACTCAAAGTGCTAGAGTACAGAACCAAAATAACAAAAAAAGCGTCACTGCCCAATGAATTATGGTGCTCACTGTATATGAGAGAGGGGGAAGGAGTGGCAGAGAGTATTATGCAGGTGAATATATAAATAACACTTAATATGCTGGAGCTTAACTGCACTGTAGTTAAATTAATTAAACATATCAACTACATAATGTGTAATTACCCCTCTCTCTCTCTCCGTTTTATTTTTGCAGGGTTATAATAAGGCGGTGGACTGGTGGGCTTTGGGGGTACTGATTTACGAGATGGCAGCAGGGTACCCACCTTTCTTCGCCGACCAGCCAATCCAGATCTACGAGAAGATAGTTTCGGGGAAGGTTGGTTTTGCCGACTCAAACGTCCACTGAAACGCCCTTCACATGCAGAGCAATATACCCAAACTGCCTGTTTATCAAGAACCCCGTCCACTATGTGGCCTAAGAAACTCCTCCCACTATCACTGGGCCCCACCCCTCCAGATGTGTTGTTCATTTCACTGGATTGAGATTGTCTGCCCTCAAATTCACATTTTTTACTCTCATTTAAATCATCTTCAGCGCAGATAGACACGCATTCATGTCTGTAGAGCGACGGGTGTAGCATACTGGGTAGGGAACTAGGCTTGAGGTTGCAGGTTAGATTCCCGGGCGGGACACTGCCGTTGTACCCTTGAGCAAAGGTACTTAACCTTTATTGCTCCAGTAAATACCCAGCTATGTAAGTGGATTTTATGTAAAGAACAGTAATCTGTGTGAGTCACTCTGGACACGGACATGGCTAAATGGCGAGAATGTAAAACGCAATGTGACGCATTTGGACATATTCCATGGCTGTCCAGTTTGATAAGATGGTCAATGATGGCCAGGTATGCGGTTTGCACTCATAAAAAAAGGAGAGGAGAAATAAGCTGCAGGAAGTGGTTGTGTTAGAGTGGATGAGGGGGGATTTTGCCCTGGGGGGGCCGCAGGGAGAAGAGGGGCAGGGACGAGGGTGCATTTTGGGAGGCCACTGGAATTTGGTGGCAGCCCTCTGGAGTAGGATTCGCATTTTGAGGAGGCCCTTTCATTGGTCACTCGTGATCACATGATGCTTGCCTCTGAGACACCGCAGTCCTGGTGTGTGTACGCTCATTTGTGTGTCGTCCCGTGTGTGTGTGTGTGCGTATGCTGCTGTGTGTGCTTGCCCTTTGACACGGCTCTTCGTTTTCTGTCCCCCTTTCCTGTCATCTCTCCTTTCACTTCCTCCCCCTCTGTCCCCACCGCCAACTGACCACGCCTTCCGCAGGTGCGGTTCCCCTCCCACTTCAGCTCGGACCTGAAGGACCTCCTGAGGAACCTGCTGCAGGTGGACCTGACCAAGCGCTTCGGAAACCTGAAGAACGCCGTCAACGACATCAAGGGTCACAAGTGGTTCGCCACCACGGACTGGATTGCCATCTACCAGAGGAAGGTGAGAACAGAGAGAAGCAGGCTGGGGCAGACCGGGGCAGACTGGTACAGAGCCGATCAGACCAGAACAGACAGGACCACACAGGAACAAACCAAAAGAAACAGACCAGACAAGAATAAACTAGACGGGAACAAACCAGACGAGACCAGACAGGAGCAGACGGGAACAAACCAGACGAGACCAGACAGGAGCAGATGGGAACAAACCAGACTAGACCAGACCAGGCAGCAGTACTGGAGCAGACTGACATATTTGTCACCAAGCCTGGGATATTTTCACGTCATAGATGTATTGCGTTTCCTCAGAGCGTTATGAACATGAAAATAACAGGCTAATGTGGGGAAAGAAAGTTAAAAGTAAGCAGACACACAATAAATATGTGTCACCCAGCCAAGTACACACATTTTGAGGTTTGTTTCCTCAAGGCACAGATTCTTCTCTCCCCTTTCACAGCGTAGACGTCACCTTCACTGGCCCTGCAGTCACCACCATGAGAACCAGTTTGTCATGTTGCGGTTATTATGCAGCGTAATGGGTAGGGAACTGGGCTTGCGATTCTGAGGTTGCAGGTTCGATTCCCAGGCGGGGCACTGTCGTTGTACCCTTGAGCTAGAAACTTAACCTGGACTGCTTCAGTAAAATATGCAGCCTTAGAAACTGATTGTATGTAAAAAGAATGTAATCAGTGTAAGTTGCTCTGGGCAAGAGCATCTGCTAAGTATTATATATTTTAAAAACATTTTAGGCATTATATGTTTTATATTTACATATTTTATAAGTGTATAAACTATAATGTGGAACATGTGGGCAAAGCCAGAATAAAGGGCTCTTGCTTCGACTCAAAAGTACGCGGCTCATTTCGTGTACAAGAGTCAAATCGTCCTTTTGCGTTCACGCAGAACATTTCCTAGACGAAAGCGCTGCTGTTTTACCTGGGCGTGGGGACTGAGGCAGTGGTTGCTAATCGTCTCGGCTCCTTTGGGATCGGTTCACTGGGGTTGGCTTTCTGATCCAGCACTGCGCTCTGCGTGGAGCAGGTGCGCCGTAAACACGCTCTAGAATCCTGCACGACGCTGTGATTCATCGCCGCAAATGCGCAAAATCACAGCCCCAATGCTCACAGTTATACAGGGAGGTAGGACAAGCCCTGATATCACAGCCCCAATGCTCACAGTTATACAGGGAGGTAGGACAAGCCCTGATATCACAGCCCCAATGCTCACAGTTATACAGGGAGGTAGGACAAGCCCTGATATCACAGCCCCAATGCTCACAGTTATACAGGGAGGTAGGACAAGCCCTGATATCACAGCCCCAATGCTCACAGTTATACAGGGAGGTAGGACAAGCCCTGATATCACAGCCCCAATGCTCACAGTTATACAGGGAGGTAGGACAAGCCCTGATATCACAGCCCCAATGCTCACAGTTATACAGGGAGGTAGGACAAGCCCTGATATCACAGCCCCAATGCTCACAGTTATACAGGGAGGTAGGACAAGCCCTGATATCACAGCCCCAATGCTCACAGTTATACAGGGAGGTAGGACAAGCCCTGATATCACAGCCCCAATGCTCACAGTTATACAGGGAGGTAGGACAAGCCCTGATATCACAGCCCCAATGCTCACAGTTATACAGGGAGGTAGGACAAGCCCTGATATCACAGCCCCAATGCTCACAGTTATACAGGGAGGTAGGACAAGCCCTGATATCACAGCCCCAATGCTCACAGTTATACAGGGAGGTAGGACAAGCCCTGATATCACAGCCCCAATGCTCACAGTTATACAGGGAGGTAGGACAAGCCCTGATATCACAGCCCCAATGCTCACAGTTATACAGGGAGGTAGGACAAGCCCTGATATCACAGCCGCAATGCTCACAGTTATACAGGGAGGTAGGACAAGCCCTGATATCACAGCCCCAATGCTCACAGTTATACAGGGAGGTAGGACAAGCCCTGATATCACAGCCCCAATGCTCACAGTTATACAGGGAGGTAGGACAAGCCCTGATATCACAGCCCCAATGCTCACAGTTATACAGGGAGGTAGGACAAGCCCTGATATCACAGCCCCAATGCTCACAGTTATACAGGGAGGTAGGACAAGCCCTGATATCACAGCCCCAATGCTCACAGTTATACAGGGAGGAGGTACAAGTTCTGAACTCACAGCCCCAATGCTCACAGTTATACAGGGAGGTAGGACAAGCCCTGATATCACAGCCCCAATGCTCAGTTATACAGGGAGGTGGAAGTGCTGAGATCACTGGGATTTGATGTTTTTGTCTTGAAGTGATGAGGACATTTTGAGGCTGCTGCCAATGCAGTTTTGGCGTGCGTGCGTTAAGATATGCAGTTTTGGTGTGCGTGCGTGCGTTAAGATACGCAGTTTTGGTGTGCGTGCGTGCGTTAAGATATGAAGATATAATCCCCAATGTGCTCAGTCTGGTCTTTGCTTGGTGCCCAGGACAGAGCTGCTGCTTAATCACTGTGGCACGCGTAAGACACAGTGTGATGAGTACAGGAACAGGCCCATCACAAGCAAATGTACATGATCATAATCACCATCATACGGTCCCTGTGTCTGTGTGATGGTTAAGGAGCTGGACTTGTAATTCAAAGGCTGCGAGTTCGATTCTCATTTGCGGCAAAGCTGCTGTGCACTTGAGTGAGGTACTTCATCTAAATCGCTTCAGTAAAATATCCAGCTGTATGATGGACTGCATGTGTGTGGGGGGGGTGTAATCTGTTTAAGTCACTCTGTATAAGAGCATCTGCTAAATGCCAGATTTATAAATGTACGTGTAGTAAATTATATTAATCCTCTACTCAAACTATCTTTCCTGTGTGTGTGTGTGTGTGTGTGTGTGTGTGTGTGTGTGTGTGTGTGTGTGTGTGTGTGTGTGTGTGTGTGTGTGTGCATGCCTGTGCGTATGTATGCATGTGTCTGCGTGCGTGCATGCATGTACGTGTATGTGTGTTTGTGTGTGTGTGTGTGTGTGTGTGTGTGTGTGTGTGCATGCTTGCGTGTTTGTGCCTGCGTGCATGTTTGTGTGTGCACATGTGTGCATGCGTGCCTGTCTGTGCCCGTGCGCGTGTTTGTTTGTGCACATGTGTGCGTGCGTGTGTGCCTGTGCGTGCGTGTTTGTGGATCCTAGGTGGAGGCCCCCTTCATCCCCAAGTGCAAAGGCCCAGGGGACACCAGCAACTTTGACGACTACGAGGAAGAGGAGATCCGGGTGTCCTTCACAGAAAAGTGCGGAAAGGAGTTTGCCGAATTCTAGACCCACCCAGGGAGCTGCGGAGGGAGCGAGACAGACAGACAGAAGGACAGAAGGAGGAAGAGAGAGAGAGAGGGATGATGTGGAGACGGAGTAGGGGTAAAGCTTTCCTTTCTGATGACAGAACCAGCAGCCCGAGGGAGACAGAGAGAAAGGGGGGGTAGCAGTATTGAAAGGGGGGTAGCAGTATTGAAAGGGGGGGTAGCAGTATTGCCTTTTCAGTATTTTATTTTAACCCCCCCCCCTCCACTAATTTATTTTTCTTATTTCTTTGTTTGCCTGTTCCCGTCCTCTGGGCCTGTGCTGAGGAAGGTGCTGGGGAGGTTGGGGGGGTGTTGGGAGGGGCGGAGGGGGTTGTGGGGGGTGGCTGTCATCGTGGGCCCTGGTACCGCACCCCTCCTTTTGGGCCTGTTCCCCACCGGCTAATCCCAGCCTCACCACTTAACTAGACAGAGCCCTCCTTAGTTTGTTTAGGACCACACACACCCCCCCCCCCCCCCATCCTGCACTTTCCCCCGACTCCCCCCCCCACGTGGCCACGCCCCCCCCCCCCCGCCATCTCTGATTCCCTCCAGATGGACGGGAGTGAAATGTCAACAGCGAGCAAACGACGTAGGCGTAAAGGACACGCATTTAACCGAGGCGTGACGTGACAGCGACGCTGTGCTAGTTGGGAGTTCAGGTCTCTCTGTCTGCAGCCGCCGACCGCTAACATGACATACACTTGCTTTCCAGGGAAAATAGATTTTTGCATTGTGACTTTCTTATACATCGCAATTTATCCACCCCACACCCCCCCCCCCCCCCCCCCCCCCGCATGTTTCCCTCCAGCATTTGCATACCAACACCACCCCCCACACACACACACACACACCAGCCCACCCCATACAAATACCATTGGGGGGGGGGGGGGGTTGTTTGACATGTTCCTCCATCATCACTCCACATTCTCACACACTCCAGCTCCAGGACATGTCAGTTAGCATTCATTAAAAGTATATTTAAAGAAATATGTGTACAGACAGCATCTGTAAATCCATTGTCAATCCTATAATCTGAGCTATGAGGTTAAGGAGAGAAATATTAGTCGGCCAGTAGTATGGAAACAATAGCATGGGACAATCTAAAGACGGTGATGATAATACGATGAAGGTGGACTGATGTCAATGACTGACCCGGATTTTAAATTTAAGCCTTTAAAAGAGTAACACTTTGAAATTCCATCCCCCCGGGTGTGATATCGGAGAAATGTTCGTTTTTCTTCCGGAATAGTCTGGGTTTTTTTTCCTTTTCACACCCTTAAAGTTGGCGTTTTCAAAATTCACTCTCGGATGGAAAATTTCATGGCCTAAGATCCCAGTATAGCGAAATTGGACATGTCAGAATTATATATTTTTTTCACTTTATTGTAAAAGTGTGGAATTAGGAATCTCAGTGAAGGGGGGAGGGGGGGGGTGAAGCACTATTTGATGGTTTGGTGGGAGGGGGTCGGGGTGGGGAGAAAGGGGGCGGGGATCCAAAGCCACGCCCACTCACTTGGCTCTGCCTTCCGTGGTTCACAATTGGCCAAAATTATTCACAACCCGGAATTATCCACTTGAGTTGACCATTATAGTGTGCAGACATTTTTTTCCCAGCAATTGAGGTGAATGATGACAGAATAATTCAGTAAAGAAACTCTTCTACTTGTTTAAGTGCAACTTTTCCCCACCAAGACATCTATTGTACAGTGTCTCTTACTACTGTTTATAACAGTAACTACAACAATATACCAGTCAAAATGGATGTGAAGTTGGGGGGGGCTGTAGGTTTTTGAATAACAAAAGGATTTTCATTGAAAGAATTTTGTTTGATTTGTGCATTTGGTTTTGAGGGCTTTCTGGTCACTGTGCTTCTATTACCCATGATGCAATGCTGTGTATACCACTGAGTTTTTGTTTTTTTGTGATTTATTTATTTAACCAAGCACTAATAAAAAAAAATTTTGTTCTTTTTTTGTCATGTAAGCTTGAGTGTGGTTTCACTTTCAGTTATTGTTTTTACCTTTTATTTTTGTTTTGTAAACTGAATGTCGATAAGAAAACCTGGAGACAGGTTCAAAAACGGATCTTTCAAAGACATGGCTTCAAGAATACCGGGAGGTATCCCAGCTTTATTAGATATTGTGTTGAATATGTAGCTGAAATCCACCTTTTGTTCCATGTCGTGACCCGAGAAAGAGCCTGTTGTTGGAAGATAAATTATGAAATTAACATTGAGAAATATCCTATTGTGAGACAACCTGTGTACTTTGTTTTGACAAATATGGTCGCGGCTCGAGCGTTACTCAGACGAGAACTGAAGCAGACCTTTCAAAATGTTGACTGAAAGGATGGCAAACCGGCCCCCCACCCCCAACACCACACCCCAAACGTCACTCTTGTGAATTGCCGATTATCCTGGTTCAACGGGAACACGTCCTCTCAATAGGGCGCGCTTCAAACCGATGCCGTATTTTTCACAATACAAACCCAGACCTATGCAAGACGGCCATTTACACTATCCATCAGCAAGGTTGATACCTCCCCGCTTGGAGTGTGTGTGCGCCATCTTGTTTTTCTAACTAAATCTTTGTGCCCAGGGTGACAGCTGATGGGAAGACCATCGGCGGACGTGTGGTCTACATGCTGTAGGAATATATCGTTGCTATTTAGTGTGGTCACTATTTTGACTGTCCGCCTCTCAGGCGCACTGTAATGTATAGTATCCTAGTCCCTCTATAACATGTGTCCATGCAATCTTCTAAATGATTGTACTGCTGGATTGAGATTTAGAGGTAAACTCATTTGCCTTTTTTTGTTGTTTTTGTTTTGGTCTTTGTGGGGGTGGGGAAAGGCCGGTTTGATAAACCTGAGACCTGGCCTGGGGGGCGGGGGCAGGGGGCAGGCAAGCTAGCTTTTACAGTCAGAAGAGCCAAACAAATGTACTTGTACAAATTTAGTTATTTATTTCGCATCCATTTTTGTAAGTCCCTGCCCAGCTCAAATGCTTGCTCGCAGTCCTCTCCTCTCTTCCTCTCTGTGGGATAATCATCCCCTGTTCCCTCAGTTTTTTTTTTTTTTTTCATAAACTACTCCTTTACTTTCTTAAAGAATCAGGAAAATTATGAAAATTATGAATTTGTGATTTTACTTTTTCATATTTTCTAAATGTATTTTCACTTACATTAATCCCCCCCCCCCCCCCCCCCCCCCAATGCGGGTGCAGTGGTGGTGTAGTTTATCTTACCTTTTGGGGAAATGATATTGTATATCTGCCTTTGACAGTCTTAACTTCTTTTACCCTCTTCCTTACTGGGCGCTGACCCTTAGGACACAACGAGTATGTTAAAAAAAAAAAAAAAAAATACAAAAAGTGTAATATTTTGCAACATAAGTATCATTCCAATAAAGTTTTACTTGTTTAAAATTCAAACTGTTTGAATATTTCCTTTTTGGTTTTACGAACTCTGTCTTGCATATGGTGACGATGAAATAGCACCGTTTTGTAAATAAACGGTTTAATCAAATTACTAAACAAGACCGTGTTCTTTTATTAGCGTGAACCCCCTTGCAACGACGTGGAAATGTGCGCAAAATTAGTAACGTCTCAATTCCACCTTAAATTATCCCGCCTCTTGTAGTAATGTAGCGGAGAAGTCTATTTCGTACAGTCCACCTTAAGCGCACAATGTGAGCAACGCAGGCGTACAGCGAGGCTTCCGCTTCATTCCCAGCCGGGCTCGGACCGGATCGGAGCAGCAGCGTCACTTCAGAGACGACTAGACTGAGGCACTCGGCCAAACCCGACCGAACCCACCCATCAGCATGTCTGAACCCAGGTACCGTGACTGGATTTTGGAGACCATCGACTCACTGCGATCGAGAAAAGCCAGACCGGACCTTGAACGAATTTGTCGAATGGTCCGGAGGCGACACGGGTCAGACCCAGATCGAACCCGTTCGGAACTGGAAAAACTGATCCAAGAGCAAACAGTGTTGAAAGTTAGCTACAAAGGCTCAATCTCCTATCGAAACGCGGCCAAGGTGCAGAGAAAGAGCCGTAAAAAGACTGAACAGACGACCGACAGTGGCGGAGCTGTGGGGGAACAAACCAAATACGCCAAATCCAACAACAGCGACAGTGCGCACAGTCCCACAGAGACGAAGGAGACCGGGGGCAAAGACTCTGGTGTGATTGAGACAAAACACTACAGTGACCCCAAGCCTAAAACAACTACCATAGCCGCCGAGAAAACCGAAGCGGTTCTGGTCTCGGCTAGCGGAAACTGTCTCAGCTGTGGCGCAGCGGTTTGCAAGAGTCAAGCTCGTTGTGCAGCCGGGAGCGGCAGCGTGAAAGCAAGTGCACAGAAAGACAAGAAACTGCCGCAGACGGAGGGCAGGAGTGTTTTGACCGGTCCAGATACAAGCACCACGGACAATACAGAAACCGGTACCCCCAATAAGACCATGGGGGCTCGAGGAGTGGAAGCGGGCTTGTCCGGGCACGAGGGTAGTAATGACAAGGAAAAGAAAACTTGCACGAGCGCTAATGCCAGCAACAGCCACCCTCCCGGGCAGAAGCAGCGCGCGGCGCTCAAACACACACTTGGGGCGAAGGAAGGGGGTCGCGGCGGGTCCGACCGCGCGAGTCCAGATCTGGGCGACCAGCTGGTGGCTTCTGTCCGAAGCCTGGTGGAGAAGAGTCGGGGAACCGCCGCAGCACGGGGCCACACGCCATTAGGCTTGAAGGAGATACTGGGTTTTCTGAGCTCACAGGAGCGCATATCGCAGGAGAAGCTCACCCGCAGCAAAGTCAAAGTGGTGCTTGAAAGAGAGGTGGCGAGGGGTCGACTGCGAAGGACCAGGTTTGGGAACATCACTCTCCCTGTTCGGGGAGCGGGAGCGGCGAAACCTTCCGCGCGACTCCTAAAGAGCGCACTGCAGGATAGACACATGGCCAAAAAGGTAGCTAGCCCTATGCTTACTTAATATTTACAACACGTCCTGAACACCACACGGCGTTACACTCTGTCTAGTTTTAAAATGTATTTTTCAAAATACAAGACCCGACTGGCACAGTTGGAAGCAGCTTTTATTTTCTAGCGAAGCAAAATCACATAACTATTTTTGAGCTTTTTTTTTTTTTTTTTTTTTTGCCTGACCCACATTTATCACGATTTAAATGTCTGGGCTACTTCTGTCGTTGGAATGTGTCTGTTTGTATTATTTAGGCTACATAAAGCAGCGCAGGTCAGTTTACACGTTGTTTGACATTGTCTCCTGTTTAAATATGCAAATGTCTGCCTTCTTTCTCCCCAAGCGCGACAGTACAGCGTCGGAGTACAAAGGTGCGGGTTTAGCTACTCGTTCAGCAGCGCCTTGCTCTCCGTGTCCGCCCCGCTGCTTGTTTTACACACACACGCGCGCGCGCGCACGCACTCCTTGCTGCGAAGCAAATCAGGTATCAGTATTTCTTTTGAATGGTCGTCGAGTCGACGGTGTTGATTTAGTGAAAAGTTGTGCGGGATGTGCACGCACTGTGTCTTCTGGAAGGCAGACGCGCTCACAAGTGGAAGTGCGTGCGTGTGTCGGTTATGAGCGCAGCGGCGCAGTTGCCCGTTGGAGCCGCCGCTCTGTGCGGCACTTCGGTCATGCGAGGTAAAAGCAGCGCGATGGCGGAAATCCAGCCTGCGCCGAAGCAAACCTAGCCTCGGCTTTTCGCTAAGCTTCTTAATTCTGTGCGACTCCATCTCCAGTCTTTATCTCTCGCTACGTGTTTAATTGGTTTTGATGGGAGAAATACATTTTTTTTTTCGGCGGACAGTCGTGCGATATTGAGAAAATGTTTTTTTTACTGTTACGAAACCGTGCTAACTAATTAGACACGAATCACATTGATCAATGGGGACGGAATTATAACAGTACCAAAACAGACGCCTGTTACATAGTTGAATATCGTGTTTCGGCATTGAAAACATGCACTCTCCCATTGCTGCATTTTGACGAGCCGGTGGATATTTTTTAAAGTTTAAAGCGCAGCGCGTCACATGTTGAATATTGGGAGCTGTTTACATCGCATTTAGTACGATCTTTAGTAAGGCCGTGAGCGCAGTGGAAAACGGTTCTTTATTAGAACGGGGAAAACGGAAGTTTCTCTCTCTCGTCTGGGTCATTTCTGTGTCCTCAAAATGGATGGATTTTGATGAGCTTTTAGCATTAAAAAAAACTACAATGGTGAAGTAATGGAGAAATATGATGCTTGGAAGATTGTGTCCTTGACCCCTTTTTCCCCCTCCTTCAGGTTGAGATGAAAAAGGTGGCAGTCACGGAAACAGAATGCGTTACAGAAGAGGGGGTGGCAAAGACTCAAGATGGAAGTGAAGGCGCCCCTGTCTCCCCTGGGACTCTGGACAGGGGGGCTGCTGAGGGTCTTGTCCCAAAGAGGGAAGCAGGGATGCAGGGCGTTGCCAGGGGCAACTCGTCTGCCCGCCCCAAGTGTGAGACTCAGACCCACCCCTGCCCTGGCCCTGGACCCGTCGTCATGGAGCAGTCACAGGCCACGCCCCTCCTGGATTCCAGCATCAGCGCTGACATCGCACACCTCCCTAGTATTGCCCTGGGGCACCTCCATACTCTCTCCTCCTCTGGTCACATATGTCCCTCTAGCTCCGGCTGCACTGAGGACATGCAGGCAGAGCTCCAGGGAGACACGGGTACGCTTTGTGTGTGTGTGTGTGTGCGTGCCTGTCTGTCTGTTTGTGTGTGTCTCTGTCTGTGAGTGTATGTGTATTTGTGTTATGTTTACAGGTTAGCTGCAGTTTAGATGCACTGTGTCTGTGTGTGTGCTTGTTTGTTTGTCAGCAGTTTAGAGATAATGTGTTTGTATGTGTACTGTGTACATTGAATAGTGTTTAAAACCTTGGTACTATAGCCCACAGTGAACTCTGCCATCACACCTCCAGTCAATGTTCAAACCCTGTACCTCAGCCAGACCTCTCTGTCCAAGTCGGTCAGATCTATCCCCACCCACTTCTCCCAGTCACAATGCCTGTCTGTACTGGCCCCACAGTGCTGGAACAAACTTCCCCAAGTGGTCAGGATGACAGAATCTTTGTCCATCTTCTGACACAGACTGAAGACCCACCTCTTCAGACTTCATCTTGGTTCCTCTCCCATTCCCACCCAATAGCATACCGCCCCCCCCAATCCCTTGTAATAATTTAGGTATATTTTAAGGTTCTATTGTTTATGGTTTTATTTTTTGTTTCCTGTGCTTGTTATGGATGTAGTCTGTGTGTAATTAGAATGTGTGCATTGGTTCCTGGTTAATGTAGTTCACTTACACTAGTGCTCTACTCTGTGCATGTTTATTCGTTTGCTTGAGAATGCTGCTGGCTAGGTCTGGCACTATCGCTTGTATGAACACACTCACGTTTCTCCTACATTGCAATTTACTCTAGGTAAGAGTAATTCATACCTAGAGTAACATGCACTAGAATGTGTTACTGCAGTAGGTAATGTGCACTAGCGTGTGTTACTGCAGTGGGTAATGTGCATTAGCGTGTGTTACTGCAGTAGGTAATGTGCACTAGCGTGTGTTACTGCAGTAGGTAATGTGCATTAGCGTGTGTTACTGCAGTAGGTAATGTGCACTAGCGTGTGTTACTGCAGTAGGTAATGTGCACTAGCGTGTGTTACTGCAGTAGGTAATGTGCACTAGCGTGTGTTACTGCAGTAGGTAATGTGCACTAGCATGTGTTACTGCAGTAGGTAATGTGCATTAGCGTGTGTTACTGCAGTAGGTAATGTGCACTAGCGTGTGTTACTGCAGTAGGTAATGTGCACTAGCGTGTGTTACTGCAGTAGGTAATGTGCACTAGCATGTGTTACTGCAGTAGGTAATGTGCATTAGCGTGTGTTACTGCAGTAGGTAATGTGCACTAGCGTGTGTTACTGCAGTAGGTAATGTGCATTAGTGTGTGTTACTGCAGTAGGTAATGTGCATTAGCGTGTGTTACTGCAGTAGGTAATGTGCATTAGCGTGTGTTACTGCAGTAGGTAATGTGCACTAGCGTGTGTTACTGCAGTAGGTAATGTGCATTAGTGTGTGTTACTGCAGTAGGTAATGTGCATTAGCGTGTGTTACTGCAGTAGGTAATGTGCATTAGCGTGTGTTACTGCAGTAGGTAATGTGCATTAGCGTGTGTTACTGGAGTAGGTAATGTGCACTAGCGTGTGTTACTGCAGTAGGTAATGTGCACTAGCGTGTGTTACTGCAGTAGGTAATGTGCACTAGCGTGTGTTACTGCAGTAGGTAATGTGCATTAGCCTGTGTTACTGCAGTAGGTAATGTGCATTAGCGTGTGTTACTGCAGTTGGTAATGTGCATTAGCGTGTGTTACTGCAGTAGGTAATGTGCACTAGCGTGTGTTACTGCAGTAGGTAATGTGCACTAGCGTGTGTTACTGCAGTAGGTAATGTGCACTAGCGTGTGTTACTGCAGTAGGTAATGTGCACTAGCATGTGTTACTGCAGTAGGTAATGTGCATTAGCGTGTGTTACTGCAGTAGGTAATGTGCACTAGCGTGTGTTACTGCAGTAGGTAATGTGCATTAGTGTGTGTTACTGCAGTAGGTAATGTGCATTAGCGTGTGTTACTGCAGTAGGTAATGTGCATTAGCGTGTGTTACTGCAGTAGGTAATGTGCACTAGCGTGTGTTACTGCAGTAGGTAATGTGCATTAGTGTGTGTTACTGCAGTAGGTAATGTGCATTAGCGTGTGTTACTGGAGTAGGTAATGTGCACTAGCGTGTGTTACTGCAGTAGGTAATGTGCACTAGCGTGTGTTACTGCAGTAGGTAATGTGCACTAGCGTGTGTTACTGCAGTAGGTAATGTGCATTAGCCTGTGTTACTGCAGTAGGTAATGTGCATTAGCGTGTGTTACTGCAGTTGGTAATGTGCATTAGCGTGTGTTACTGCAGTAGGTAATGTGCACTAGCGTGTGTTACTGCAGTAGGTATTGTGTATCTGAGCAGAGTCATCTCTTAACCTCAAGATCCCCTACCTCCCGAACTGCAAAAGACGCTGACTGCACTTTACCTGACTGAACCTGCCAGGTCGTTCACATAAAGGAGGGAGGGAAGGGAAATCATTGCAGTTTTATGCTTAATTCAAAAAAAACATTTTTTAAAAAGGCTTTAAGTTCAATGGTGACGGCAGGTGTTCTGTAGATGCAGGCCAACCTTGCTAAATCTCCGATCCGTTTCCTGCTGGTTTCCCTTGGACACAGTGTCACGCTGGCAGGCTGCTCGACCTGTGGAAATGGCGAGGCCTATCGAGCACAAACTGGTTGATTGATGGAATAGACCTAAGACTGTAAGATGGCCTCGTAGTGAGATGGGCCTTCTCTGGAGAGGTCCTTATGGGTCAGACTACCACACTGTTAACTGGCCGTCCGATTCAGCCAATCGGACCGTGACCATTCTGGAGTCGAGCTGTGGAAAGAAGTGGCAGGAGTGGGAGGTTTCACAACCCCACCCCACCTAAATAGCTGGACACTGACTGACTTGATCCAATGAAAATAATTTTCTCTCCATAGTTACATCATATGATTGGTTCATTAATCAGTGGTTGGTCCCACCCATTTTAGGTTTTTTTTGTATAGCATAATCACCACATGTGGGGAAAACCACGATGCAATGCAATGATCTTTATGGATTGCATTTTATAGAGTACTTTTCACAAGCTTACCTCAGCCTCTGTCAATATGTGGCACCTACCTTATTTATCCTTTATTTAACCTTATTTATCCTTTATTTAACCTTATTTATCCTTTATTTAACCTTATTTATCCTTTATTTAACCTTATTTATCCTTTATCTAACCTTATTTATCCTTTATTTAACCTTATTTATCCTTTATTTAACCTTATTTATCCTTTATTTAACCTTAGCTATCCTTTATTTAACCTTAGCTATCCTTTATTTAACCTTATTTATCCTTTATTTAACCTTATTTATCCTTTATTTAACCTTATTTATCCTTTATTTAACCAGAAATACCCCATTGAGACCAAATCTGACTTAAAACACAAAGTTACAAAGCCAAAGGCAACCATGGAAATGACCATAACATACTGGCATGATGCAGGAATTAACAGCCGGGATTAGAAGCAGGTGTACACCTCACAGGAGTCACCGTGTCACAAGTTACACGTTTAAGATCAACAGTTGGTGGGCTAGTCTAGTGGATGGCTCATTTGGTTAAAGCACCACACTGTGGTGCGTGGATGAGCCTCACTGCCTCCGATCGAATCCAGTCCGTGCCAGTGCCGACTGTGGCCGGAAGCTCCATAGAGCGATGCGCGAGTGCCGACTGTGGCCGGAAGCTCCATAGAGCGATGCGCGAGTGCCGACTGTGGCCGGAAGCTCCATAGAGCGATGCGCGAGTGCCGACTGTGGCCGGAAGCTCCATAGAGCGACGCGCGATTGTCGATTGTTTCACCCAGGCAATGGGAGGGTTCAGTCGGAGAGGGTTCTGTGTGCATTGCTATCTATGCTAGTCGATTGGGCGCGCGCGGATTGCAGTCAAAGCCGTATATGAAAGCACTGCGCTGACTGCACTCTATGCAAGCTTAGCTTAGCTTAGCTTAGCTTAGCTGTAGCCTGTGGTGTGAAAAGTAGCGTCTTGCGGACAACCGACTTGGCAGTGGGGTTCGTACGTAGCTGCGGTTGCAGATGATTGGCCGTTCCAAACTGGGGGGTGGGATTTGGATATGCTCAGCCCTGCGTTGGCGCCAAATAAAAATAAGATTGATCAACCGTTGGAATGAGCATGCTTAGTTTAAATTCTCCCTGTAGATTGTAGACCTGTACAGTGCAGAGTGGCTTAACGGTATCTCTTCGTCCTCGTCCTTCACCTGTGACCATGTAAGAACCCCCTGGGAGATTTCAGTGGCGATAAAGAGGTCATTCACACCTTTCCCTCCAATGCAGAGTGAATTCTTCTCTGTGTCCCATTTGCCTCTGAGTAGTCTCCAGTACTCCTCTCTCTCTCAGACTCCAGAGGGGCACGCTGTCTGCTGGTTTCTGGTGTGTTTCAGGGCCTAAGTGACTAATTTAAGTCATCGATTGGCAAAGGAGTCAACACACCGTGTTTCCAAGTCCTAAAATGGTTGCTGATTGAAAGGAAACCACAAAAACTTGCAGCAGCTTGGCATCTCTGCTCTAGGGTCCACAGCAGTGCTTGAGGTGGGCCGGAATGGACCGGAATGGACCGCTGCTCTCGACCGGGACTTTGCTCATATGACTACAGGCACTTTTTCTAGCGTTCTGCTAATGTATGCAGGGTTTCTCTGTGCGCCCGTGAGATTCCCCTTCCCGACATTCCCACAACAGTCAATGTATTGTAGTCCATAAAGATGAATTCAGCCCACTCAGTGACGTCGTACAAAAGGACTTTGTTTCCCAGACTGCACCTTGTTACCTTGCGTAGTTCAAGATGTAGTTTCTGGAGTCCCGCCCTACCGTTTCCCTCTTCCGCACTCTGCTTCCTTGCCCCGACGGTGTTTCTGTACCTGCTGGCAGCTGCAACCGAACCTGTCTTTTCCACATTTTAGCTTGACTCAAAAGTGGGAAGTTATGGAACGGACCACTACACCATACCTTTTGCTTGTATGAATACCGGCGCTTAATTTCTTTTCTAACCAAGCACTGGCCTAGACCATCTGAAAAAGAAAGTTAAGTTTCTGAGTTGGTCAAAGGCCATGACCGAATATGATCCCTGTTCCCTGCCCCCTGTCCACTCAGACCCCTGTTTACTATGTGGCCTCTCCCTTAATCTTGCAAGCAGTGTGTGAAAGAAATCCTGCAAAACTCTCTCCAAACTAGTGAGGAAGCTGTTTGTAATATTTTTTTTTTATTTTTACATATTGACAATGGTTACAAAGTGTAGATTATAAATGAAGATTATTAAATGAGTAAATTAACAAAAATAAAAAGAGAGTAGTGCGTAATATGTCCCGCTACAAGTTGTAGTCTTTACTTCTGGTTTACTTCCTGAAATTGTCGGATGAGTGTGCTCCTGAATCCCCTCAACAAAACCCCGGAAATAATGGTTTCATCCGGGGATTTTAAGTGCCCCCATCCATTTGTGAGAAAAAGTCGCCCACTCAAAAGCTTTTTTTGATGAAGTTGACTCAAATATGCGCCCTCAAAGGGGTGAAGTGATCATATTCGGTGGCAGCCCATGCCAGTCTGTACTGGGCCCTGGTAGGGCCCCACGGTGCTCAGCACAGCTGAATCACAAGCGCAGCCCTCCTATCCCCAGCCTCTAGTACTCCCGTCTTGTCCCGTTAACTCAGGATTTTATGGAATTTAATGTTCTCTCTATGCCTTTATGGTGTGCAATATGGTTATAGGTTGGCATAGTTATCTCATATTTAGTCCTGTAGTAATACTCTCTGGGAATATTGCGTTACTAGCATTTAGCAGACACTCTTATCCATAGTGATTTACAAAACTTTTTTTTTTTTTGTTTTGTTACATATCATCCATTTATACAGCTGAATATTTTACAGAAGCAATTCAGGTTAAGTACCTTGCTTAAGGTGTACAATGTGCATTGTCCTACCTGGGATTGGACTTGGGTAACGAGCCCACTTCCCTAACCATTATACCACACTGCCATCCAATGTCGTTAGTCAGGCCTGGCACTTGCACTCATTAAAATGTCCTTATGTTCTCTTACATTATAAGTTGCTGTGGATAAGAGTCCGCTAAATGAAGAGGATGTGATGGTACCGTAGGGTTATGCACTGGACAGTGAAGCTATTTCTTGAGAGAACTCGGAGGTACTACAGTCAATGCCCGGAGGGCTATTCCCAACCGTTCATTGTAGGAAGACTTTCTAGCACAACCCGCTGAAATTTATCAAGTCTCTTGACTGCACCGGCGGTGAAAGTCCTCGTTGGCTGCGGTTAAGTAAGACTAACAGCAGCTGTGGAGCGGTTCAGCGCGGTAACGGGTGGCGGCTAGCGTTTCTAACCGCGTTAGCCTGCAGTGTTTTGGTTTGTTGCGCCACCGCTGGCCGGCTCTGCGCCGTGATCACAAAGCACATTTATTTCCATTCTGAGTAACAAAGATTAATGCTGTGAGCTGAGAACAACACTCACATGGTCTAGTAACAATTGAACAAACCCAGCCAAGTGTGTCCGTGCCTGTAAGGAAAGATGAAACCTAATTGTCACTTGAGGGAAATTTGTCTTGGACTGTAAAAAGTATAATTTTGCTGCGTTGTGTGTTTGTGTATAACCTGTTTGTGCACGCTAGTGTGTGTGTGCGTGTGCGGGCACGTGCGTTTGTGGGTGAGTGCGTTTGTGTGTGTGTGTGTGTGTGTGTGTGTGTGTGTGTGTGTGTGTGTGTGTGTGTGTGTGTGTGTGTGTGTGTGTGTGTGTGTGTGTGTGTGTGTGTGTGTGTGTGTGTGCGTTCATGTTTATTGCTCACTCTTGTTGTGTGAGAGCAGGCCGTTGGTTGAGTTAGCACAGTTAGCGCTTTTCCAGGCTGAATTTGCCCACGCCGACCGTGAAAGACTTTCACCTCCTTTTTCAAGGTGGGCCGGAGGTCGGAGTGCAGCCGCGGGCCGTTTGCCCGTCCGCACAGCGAGAGGCGGCAGAAGGAGCAGAGGAGGTGAGGGCGGAGGAGAACGCCGTCACCCCGGACCAGTTGGGCTCTGACTCACAGGTGATCCCCGACCCCGCGGACACACCTGAGTGTCCCGCTTCTGAGAAATCCACCATCCCCGTGCGCCTTTCATCTCAAACTCAAAATGCAATATCTCTTTCTCTCTCTCTCTCCCTCTCCCCCTATCTCTGTCCTTCCATCCCTCCCCATGGTTTTCTTTGGCTCTTCCCCGTTTTCTTTTCTCTCTCTTCCGATTGGACAGATTCAGGATCAGGTGATGGCTGTGACAGAGGGCGGGAACCTCACCTCCTCCGTTCCTGCGGAAAGCTGTGAGTTCAGCCTCCTTGTCTTGTCATTTTGTGGTCGGTTTGTGCCATATGTTAGCTGTGTGTGTGTGTGTGTGTGTGTGGCTTTTAAGATTGTGGGTGTCCCTATAATTAATGCCTTTGTCTGTATGTACCGTAGTTGTGTGCTGTATATGTAGTTTTATCAGTGCATTGTGTGCGTGTGTCTGTACAGGAACTGTGTGTGTGTATGTGTGCGTTTCGGTGCAGTAATGTCCCACATCTATTTTCAAGTGTATGTGCAAACGAACCGGACGTAATTGTGATTGATGAGGACCACAGAGAGGTGATTGTATTGGAAGTAGGCTGCGCCTTTGATTCTAGTTTAGAAGAATCCTATCTTACGAAACAATTAAAGTACCAGCCATTACTTCAAGCCATTATCCAACTTGGTTACAAGTGTCAGCTCCTAGTTTTTATTTTTGGCAGCCTTGGCCATGTCCACAGGCTAGTGGTCAGAGGTCTAAGGATAACGGGGCTGGCTAAATGTAAAGCAACTTGCCAAATATTGTTCAGTTTCCTCCATTATTGGTAGCCGCTGTATATGGAGGAGAAGATGTTACTTGTATCCATAACTCTCTGTGCTAGCCTGTCTATATTGGTTTATCTATTACATCTGTTGTACTGCTACATAAGCGAATGATATCAAATAGCAACTGAAATATATTTGGGCCCTTGTAATGTATTTTATAAATGTGGACTTAAATAAAGAATTCCAATGTGCAGTAGTATTTTAGGGCATCCAGTAACTGTACTTTTGCATGTGTGCATGTTGAATAGTGTGTGTTCATGCAAGTGATTTGATGTGTGGGTCTTGCGCTTGCTGTGTTTGTCTGTGTATGTGAGAGAGTGCAGTGAGTGTTGTATTTACTATAACTCTGAGTGTGTGCACACTTATTTGTATTGAATGATTGAATGCTCCACACCACAGTACAGCTCTCTCTTTCTCTTTCTCTCTCTCAGGTTCAGGGTACAAGATGGAGGTGGATGAGGCGTCCTGCCTGCTGACCCCCACGGCCTCCCCACAGGACTCGGGTGCGACGGAGGAAGGAGGGATGAACGGAGGAGTGTAAGGCCCCGTACATTCTCCCGGAGTCACGGGCACAAGCCTTTTGCTTTTGAATCGTAACCTAGCGGCCGGGCGTCGGTCCTGTTTTTGATTTGGGCAGCTGTGATATCCGGTGGTCATATTGAGTGGTGGCTAGCTCCCTATTTCTGGTAGCGTCCTCCTCGTCCAATCCCTCGCTCTCTACAGTCACGTTCCTCTTTCTACCTTCCTCTTTTACACGCACCCCACCCCAACCCCCCCCCCACCCCATACTTTTTCTGCCCTTTTTGTTTCTCTCTCCATTTCTCTCTTAATCTCTTCCCCTCATTCTCTCTCTCTCTCGTTCTCTCCCCGCAGTTTTGTCAAGGTGGAGAGGAACTGCCAGAACCCGGTGGAGTGGGGCGTGGCCGACGTGGCGAGCTACTTCACTGAGGCGGGGTTCCCGGAGCAAGCCGCCGCCTTCAGAGCGCAGGTCTGTCCGCAGTTACCACCCACGGCCTCTAGGGCGCAGCACCGCCGCACGGCTTTTCTCTCGCGCCTCTGCGGGGGGAAGAGCATCCGTTCTGTCTGTAACCACTTCCCTCTCCGCCGCGCCATTGGCCGTATCGGAGGAATTGCCTGCATGCTTTTCTGCTTTACCTCACTTCGCTCCTTGGTTACACAATTAGTCCATTAGCTTTGTTTTTGTGAAATGTCAAAATGTTCAGATTACACTTGTGTGCTCAAGAAATATTACAGTGCAGTTTTTTTTGTTTTTTTTGTTATTGCGCAGGTGTAACGGGTATTTGACTAATTAGAGGCAGACAAATTAGATTTAGAGTTTTTTTTTGTTTTACAATCTGATTTAATTTATTACTTGGGCACACAGTAATTTATTTTGCCTTTTTAACACGTGTATGTTATTTATATACAGTTGAAGTCGGAAGTTTACATACACTTAGGGTGAAGTCATTAAAACTAATTTTTAACCACTCGACAGATTTCATGTTGGCAAACTATAGTGTTGGCAAGTCATTTAGGACATCTACTTTGTGCATGATCCAAGTAAATTGTTTACAGACAGATTATTTCACTTTTAATTCACTATATCACAATTCCAGTGGGTCAGAAGTTTACATACACTAAGTTGACTGTGCCTTTAAATTTTTAATATATGGTTGCATATCCTTTGCATGCCATGACTTCCTGATGTCTGTGACCCAACAACATCAAAAGACTCTTGATATCTTATTTTCTGGTACTCTTACAAGCGATACTATAACGTCTCTGCATTTGAATGGTTTTTTATGGGAATTTGGGGATGGGACTAGATTTAGCTGTAAATTACACTTGAACAGTATGGAACACATGGTTGGCTAAATGGCTCTAAGTCATCAAGGGTCTTGCGTATCAAACAAGCCTTAAATCATCACTCTGCTGCCAGAAATACAGTAAATATGGATGGATAACTTTAAGGGTTTCTTCTCCTGACTTATTTTTCCATAGATTTCAATAGGAAAATTTGTCTGGAGAAACAACCCTTAAAGGGATAGTTCGGAATTTTGTACATAATGTCTCAATTACGACTTAGCCATGATGTAGTTGATTGATGGAAACCATTTTCGGCTAATTCCATGCTGTCCCTTCTTTTGGACATACACACATTGCTAATGCTAGCGCAACTCTATGGTAACCGGTAGCATCCACTACCAAACGCACTTAAACACTCCACAGTGCACCCAAAGCAAATAAAATACGACGACAGTCTATCGGGGTTATTTTGAGTGTTTATACCATCATTTTTTAAGTCAAAAAGTCAAACTATCGTTAAATCCTTTACTTTGTGCTGACCTATATTCTCTGTGGAAGTACAGCGGCGGAGCGAACGTGGCCATTGCAACTTGTTGCTCTTCTTTGTAGCTGTAATCGACCAGTGCCGGCACTACATTCGTAGGTAACGTAAAGTATCGCTCCGCTGCCGTACTTCCACAGAGAATTAGGAGTTCCCAACGTTATTTATTTAACGTTGGAAACAACCTAATTCTCAAACATGTATTGCAGCTTCATGTCACACCATAAACAATGTGCTGGTAAACTGTTCTGCTTAATTGTATTTCACAAAACTTTGGTTTGAAAAATCATTATACCTTTAGGCTTCAAGAACAAATACTTTATAACTGTCATATGGCTGTACATGATTTTTTTCCAATTTTAAACCTGAAATAATCTGTCTGTAAACAATAGAGATCCATTCAAATGCAGAGACGTTATAGTATCACTTGTAAGAGTACCAGAAAATAAGATAACGAGTCTTTTGATGTTGTTGGGTCACAGTCATCAGGAAGTCTTGGCATGCAAAGGATATGCGACCAAGTATAAAAAATTTAAAGGCACAGTCAACTTAGTGTATGTTAACTTCTGACACACTGGAATTGTGATATAGTGAATTAAAAGTGAAATAATCTGTCTGTAAACAATTGTTGGAAAAATGACGTGTCATGCACAAAGTAGATGTCCTAACTGACTTGCCAACACTATAGTTTGCTAACATGAAATCTGTGGAGTGGTTAAAAATAGGTTTTAATGACTTCAACCTAAGTGTATGTTAACTTCCGACTTCAACTGTATAATATAATATTATTAGTTGTAGAGGCAGTCATAGATTTAATCCTTGATTTTTATGGGCAATCAATTGCTATATACTATTGTTTAACCAGAGAGTTTGGTTATTTATATTTTAAGGATATTTGTTATTTTTGTTGCCATTCAGTCTCTGAATATAGACCAGTGGTGTGAGGCCATGATTCTGGAATTCTGGGAAGCCGTAATTCTGTAATTCTGGGAGGCTGTGATTCTGGCATTCTGGGAGGCTGTGCTTCTGGAATTCTGGGAGGCCATCCACATTCCATTTCTGGCCTGACTCACCTGTCAGCCTGACGGCCTTAACGTACCATCAGCCTGAACAGCTTCACACTGTGTGATCAGCTTCTGCAGGTGTGCATGTTTGGTAAAGGTGTGATATTGAAGCGGTTACTTCTGACGGCTCGTGATCTCGTGTAGATGGGGTTTTGGTTTGAGACGGTGATTCAAGCCGATTCCGCTGTTGACCTGTAACATGGCGCTGGATAGAATTTTCTGGAACTAATCAGGTTGCCTTTAACCTGTCTCATGGACTGTAACTTCCATTCCAGTCTCTCTCTACAGATGGAGCATCTGGGCTTGGGGCTTGTTGCCGCCAATTCCCTACACTTCACTAGTCCATGAGTCAACTTCCCACCAATTCCCTACACTTCACTAGTCCATGAGTCAACTTCCCGCCAATTCCCTACACTTCACTAGTCCATGAGTCAACTTCCCACCAATTCCCTACACTTCACTAGTCCATGAGTCAACTTCCCGCCAATTCCCTACACTTCACTAGTCCATGAGTCAACTTCCCACCAATTCCCTACACTTCACTAGTCCATGAGTCAACTTCCCACCAATTCCCTACACTTCACTAGTCCATGAGTCAACTTCCCACATACATTATCTGTATTTTTTCCAGAATTCTTTGTGATAAAACATTTTCCATCCACAAGTGTTATGTTAAAATAGTGTACCATTAGAAAGCAAAAGGAACAACAATCCTTTTCCCCAGGGTGCCATTTAGCCTCATTGAGAAAAGAAGAGCAGAAGTCAGAGCAGAAAGCTGCGGACACACACGGCCTCCTGGGCAGCTCATTAAAGGGCTTAATTCAGGGGCCAGGGTTGGGGGTGCATTCAGTACACCCACATTGGTTCATGGTTTAGTTTTAAAGGAACTTAATTAATTCGCTGCCATTGTGTGTTTATTGGAAGTTATTCATTTTTTTATGTATAAATTTTTTTAATTAGGTTATGTTAGTTAATGAAGTTGTGTTTTTGTGTAGATATCTTACTTGCCGCGTCCTGCGTTAAAAATGCCATCGCAACAGCTAATGTGTGTGCCCCCATTACTCAGTGCTTATGGCAGCCCGCTTTTCCAAGGGTGCTCCTGATGGGCATGTAGACAATTAACTGTATTAAAACCAAGGTTGTTTTTGATAACCCACACGACTCCAAGTGAGGGATTCTAATGTTGAGCTATGAATACAGCTTCTTGTATTTTAAAAAAAAAATAATTTGCACAGACATACAAGATTATCAAGAAGTATATGATTTTTTTTTTTTTTAATCCTATTGGGTACCCTGATTTACTGTCATTAGTGTGCAAATAACCCTTCCCTTCGATGCTTAACTTACTTAGGCCCTTTGCCTCTAAGTGGAGCATAGGCTATTGATCAAACTCCTCCAGCGCACATGACTCTGGGCCATTATACCAATGTCATGCCAATGCAAGCCCAAGAGCTTCAGTTCACCATCTAGATCAGGGGTGTCAAACTCCAGTCCTGGAGGGCCGCAGTGTCTACAGGTATTTGTGGTTTCCTTTCAATCAGCACCCAGTTAAAGCATTGAGAACAAGGTGTGTGGACTTCTTAGCCAATTAGTGACTTAAATTAATCACTTGTGCTTAAACGCACCAAAAACCAGCAGACACTGCGGCCCTCCAGGACCGGATCTTGACACCCCTGATCTAGATCCATTAACTATTCCTTGGCTGACCTCTCTTGGGGGTTTTGGGATAGGGCGTGGCGCGTGATGTCCGGTCCATCCCCATTTACCTCCCTCCGATGACCACGTATCAATTGTAAGACCCCCCCCCCCCCTCCTCTTCCTGTCCCCAACAGGAAATAGATGGAAAATCCCTCCTGTTGATGCAGCGCAACGACGTGCTGACTGGTCTGTCGATCCGGCTGGGCCCCGCCCTCAAAATCTACGAGCGTCACGTGAAGGTGCTTCAGAGGACCCACTTCCAGGACGACGGCGCTTTCTGCTGAGTGACAGCTGGGCGCTGGGCTAAAGCTCACGCCTCACCCACGCACGATACGGAGGCGTTTACCGGCAACGCACCTGTGCGCACGCGCGCGCACACGCACACGCACACGCGTGCATAAATATGTGTAGTTACAAAAAAAAAAACAATATAGACACGCTCACTCATAGACAGATACAAATATCTAAATGTACAGTGTGACCCATATGTGCAGCAAACACACATACACATGTATATGAGGGTGCAGGAGGATGTGTTTGGTCTGGTCTGTGTTTAAACTGATGATACGATACAGACAGCCCACACACACACACACACACACACTGTACCTTGGCCTCCCAGCTCCAGCGCCTGTCTTAACCCCGTACAGAACAGGACACCCGGATGTTGTGGGATAATGTGGTGTCTGACTGTTTTGTTATCACAGTTGGTGTCCTCTCTACCACCCCCCGGTCAGCCCAGCGTCACGACCGCAGAGAAACTTTTAAAAACATCACTTAACTCGCCTCAAATCCTTTTTTTAAACCAACCCAATTTTTTTATACTTTACAAGAACAGTGTGGAAAATGCTAATTGGGAGGGGTGGGGTGTGTGACTGAAAAGTGTGAACACAAACAAAGGAACTTAAAAAAAAAAAATCCACCCAGTGATGGTTGTTTAAAATCGATTATTTGTCTGCTTGCCCTGATTGATTTATTGTTTTAAACTCACTGTGAATATTGTGTTCCTTGTAAAACCTTATTTTTTGGGTGTCTGTGATGGTCATGTAAAGATGAGTAATGTATGCAGTACCAGCTCTTTCCACAAGGGGTCCCTCTGTTACCTCCTGCAGGGACATATTCTGCATCTTCCCGTTTCAAGGATGCCCATGGCTACAAATAGACTACCTAAAATTCAGGTCAGCTTCCTGGCCCCCCATGTTCTCATTAATACTGAAGTCTTGGGCATGGCCATAATTAAAAAAACAGCTTTTTAATCCTTACATCTGGCAACACGGGTCAGGTGTACTTCTAGCTTTTTTCTCTTTTTAAAAATATTTTTAGCTGCTAAAATGTGGTCAAATTGTATCGTTTGATTTGACAACACAATCCAATTATTATTATTATTTTTTAACTGTTGCTTTTTTTACAGGCATACTCCTGGCTTGAAAGTTTTTTTAAATTTTTTTTTTTTATAATCAATTCAAAATTTTACTCTTTAATATATTTCACTTACACAGTTGGATTTTCCTCTAGAATTTTCAAAAGTTCAAAGAAAGCTTGAGGACCAATTTTTAAGTTGGAGGCGGCATTTTGTTGTTTGTGTACAATTTTAATGAATACAATTTATATGCGGGGGGGGGGGGGGGGGGGGCGGGCGGCGGCGAAGGAAATGTATATATTTTTTGCTTTCAAAATTTTGCCTCCAAAACACGTGTTGTTTATGTTGCCCCCACCCCCCGTCCCCCGTCCCCATTTTGGATTTGTGGAGGAACCAACACCAGTTTGACCACACCTCTTCGGTTTTAAGGGGAGGATGACGTGCCGCAGAAGCTGGCCAATCACATTCCTGCTCACAAAGTTTTCCGTCAAGCAATGCTCCATCGATCGGGGCCCACCTTGGTCTGTGTCCGTCCGTGTGGATTATCAAAGGTTCCATTCAGTAAAGCTGGCAACAACCGCTCAAGCTGGTCTGGTGGTGTTGAGCGGACGGATGTTGAATCCCATCTGAACGTATTGCTTCATCAGCAGAAATATTTGTCATTCTTTGTGTAGGTACATTTTTGTTAAAATAAGAAGAAAACAAGAGCAAATGTAATTTATGTAATTCAAACCATTCCTCCTCTTATTAAGAGTTGTTCCTGATGCTGTCAGGTACAGCTTATCTAAGGAAGGTTGGAGACCCCAGAAGGGATGCAGAGGAGTTTTAGAGGTCACTGAGAACGTCAACAACTGCGCTGTTGTCATACGGTGTGATACGGATTTAGCCCAAATCCTGTGTTTTCAAGCTTTTAATAGATAAGATGCACTTTTGTGACTGAAGGGCATACGAGCAAAAAGATTTTTTACATCATTGCGTTTTTTTTTTAACTTATTTTATTCAAAGGAACCCCTCCACGACCTGTCAAGAATATGACGGCTTGCCACGCAGGAAAATGTACAGACTTGTAAAATAGTGCAACCTGCAGCAGGATGTCTACAAGTGTGTTGCAGAATATGGATTTATTTACCTTTTTTAAAATATTGTTATTGTTGTTATTTCCGAAAGAGAAATGTACACCATTCTTGCTTGGTTTCCCGTTTCATTTGTTTTTGTAAAGAAATCAAAAAAGCTTTTGAATAAAATATAAAAGAAAACATTTCGATATGATTGGTTGTATGTTAATTGCCGTATGTCAGGCAAAACTTGAAGGTACATATGTCTGCACAGCTAACTTAAGTAGCCAACCATGTTCGCCAACTTAGCGTAGATCTTTTCAGACTTCCCAAGAAGTATTTATTCAAAAAAAAATTTTAAAAGCAAAACCAAATTGGCCAACCTTTTCTAATTTAACTTTTGTGACTGACCATGCTGGGCCTGGTAGCCGGCTGTATGAAGCAATTGGTGACCGTGGTTGCTATTCGTAGCCTTTGACAGCAAATGACCTTGTTCTGTAACATGGCCGCTTTGGATGAATGCCTGTCTCGGCTCACAATTTATCAGTTTGAACAGTTTTTTTTGTTTACTGAAGTTGTGCAACTGACACCTGGTTAGAGAGGGCAGCTTACGTGGGTGTGCACAGGAACCAATCGCACCACTTCCTGGGAGAAAAGCCCCGTCTAACCACTGTGGCTCACTGCCTCCTGAATCTTCCACCTCCATCGCAGACATTTTTCAGTTATTTATTATTCTGTTATTTGCTTTGCAGACGCTCTTATTCACAGTTTGTGGTTTTAAAAACATATATATCAATTTATACAGCTGGATTTATACAGAATGTGATTTATACTGAAGCTATTCAGGCAAAGTACCTTGCTCAAGTTTACAACAGCAGGGACTTGGCAAAGGTCTTCCCTAGGAGCTCATCTGTGCTCAGGTCCCTAACCAGCACACTGCACTGGTGTTTCCCTGTCGCTGAAGGTATGCTGTCAGTCAGTCCCTGGATGTAATGGCGAAAAATGGCGGCCGGATCTGCAGGGTGTAGGGGCTTCTGCCATAAGCCCAGCAGCAATAGGCCCACCAGGTAGGCCCTGCGCCCGTGAAACAGATGCAGGTTCAGCTGGGTTTTGTTTACACCCTAAAATGAGCGACCAATTCTGAATTTCTGACCCAAGAAACCAGAACCACTCAAACCCAGTTTAACTGTGGGACCAAACTGCTATGAGTGCCGAGTTGAACCAGCCAGCCAAACTGACTCTCACAGGACCAGAACATGTAGAAAAGGAGGGAGACTGCAGTGTACTTAGCAGGAGTTTAAACCTCAGGTTTAAATCACAGAACTGCACTGGCACGACAACAGCTACGTAGTCTGTGAGTTAAGCTGTAGTCTGTGAGTTAAGCTGTAGTCGATGCATAAAGAATAGGCATGGGGGCCCCCATATCCAGAAGTTTGCCCACAACCAATCAGTGAATGGTAGGTATCAACAGCTTCTTGCATCACAAATAAGCCAGTGTTCTGTTTTGATATCATTGGTATGTGTGGTTAAATGCTGAAAACATTATCAAAACAGCCTTCCGTTGTCACAGAAAATAAACAAATCGTGAATGACAATTTAATGTAGCTACACAATGGAGTGTGTGTGTGTGTGTGTGTCAGTAAGTAAGTGAGTGTATCTGAAGGTAGTATGTGTGGAATGTACCCGCAGTGTGAGCAGAGGGCAGTTGGGTAAGAGAAAGCTAGAGAGAGAGAGAGAGAGAGAGAGAGACTGAACATGCCAGAGCTCCTTTGCTGCCACAGCTTCACAATACAGACCAGCCTCTCTGCCTCTATTGGATTGCTGGAAAGTTCCAGACGCAGGAGTGAGTGACCAAGTGTGTTTGTGTGTGTGTGTGTGTGTGTGTGTGTGTGTGTGTGTCTGTTTGTCTATGTGAGTATGTGCGTTTGTGTGAGTGTGTGTGTATATTGTGTGTGTGCGTGAGTGTGTGTGTATTGTCTGTGTCTTGTGTGTGTGTGTTTCTGTGTGTTGTGTGAGTGTGTGTTTCTGTGAATGTGTGTGTGTATGTGTATGTTTATTGTGTGTGTGTGTGTTGTGTGTGTGTATGTGTATTGTGTGTGTGTGTGTGTGAGACAGACTGAAAGGGGACAGGGGTCTGATACAGTATCTGTGCTGGGATGGGCTCCAGGGCAGAAGAAAGGAAGGAAGGGAGGGGGGGAGGGGGGGGGGGGGGGGCAATCCCCAGCCAGGGAGGGGGGGCGGGCGGGCGGGCGGGTGGAGAGGGAGGGGCGGGGGCAATCCCCAGCCAGGCATGGGGGTCTGCTGTCAGCAGGCAGAGAGGGGGCATCAGCCTCCAGCCATTCTGAGCACACACACTCTCACCCAGCTAGTGCAGCTCCTGTTACCCAGCGACCCTTTACCCAAACTTCAGCCCCCAGAACCAGCCTGAGGATGCCGGCCTCCGGAGCATCAGAGTGAGTACGGCTCCCTGTGTGTGTGTGTGTGAGTGTGTGTGTGTGTGTGTGTGTGTGTGTGTGGGTGTGTGGGTGTGTTTGTGTCTATTAATGTTTGTGTGCATTTGTGCGTGTGCAAGTGTATATGTGTGTGTCAGTGTGGTATCTGCATTGTCCCAATCATATATGCGTGTGTGGCACATACTGCTCCTGTCTGTCACTATTGCTGTCATTGGCGTGCGGAGCGGTGGTGTTGTTGCCGTGGCATTTCTTTGCGCCATCGCACTCCGGGCAGCAGGTTCTGGAAGCTGGAATGGCAGGTCAGGTTGGGCGCTGGGCAACCATTGTCAGTGACATGTGACACTGAGCTGAGCAGGGACCAATTTCACCATAAATACTGAGAGATGTTGTGTATATGTCTGTGTTTTTTTTGGGGGGGGGGGGCAGGTGAGGGACCTGTACTGTGGCGAGGAGCATTCAGTCACCTACGTACACACACACACACACACACACACACACACAAACAAAGAGTTACACTAAAAACAAAAACACACAAAAAGAAAGAGAGAGAAAGAGAAGTTTTGTGGGAATGAAACAGCCTGTTGAATTTATGGCTATGAAGTCCACAGTCTATCTTTGGGGTAAACAGAGCTGTACTGAGTTCTAAATACAGACTCTCCTGGTCACATGGGGTAACAGGAGCTGGGCTGTATATTGGTGTGAGTGTGTGTGTCTGTGTCAGAGTGATTCAGCATACCTGCATGTGTGCATGTGTATGTCTACATGTACGTGTGTGTGTGTGTGTGTGTGTGTGTGTGTG
Source organism: Synaphobranchus kaupii (assembly GCA_029718625.1). NCBI lineage: Eukaryota > Metazoa > Chordata > Actinopteri > Anguilliformes > Synaphobranchidae > Synaphobranchus > Synaphobranchus kaupii. The sequence goes on along the minus strand of CM056381.1, from coordinate 38,566,515 downwards.
TGTGTGTGTGTGTGTGTGTGTGTGTGTGTGTGTGTGTGTGTGTGTGTGTGTGTGTGTGTTTGTTTGTGTATGAGAGAGTGAGAGTAGTAAGTTGAGTATACTGTCGTGTACAATTAATGTTTGCATGAGAAAATTAGTGAGTAATTAAAAAAATAGTAACTGATCACTCTTATTGTAATTGTATAGTAATTGTGGTGTAGTGTACAGTATTGCAGTGAGTAAGTTAATAGTAGTGGTATCTGCCCTGTATGGTAAGTGCACAGTAGTGAAATGAGTCAATGAGGCGTGCAGTAAATAGGGGTCACTGCTCTGTACAGTGAGTGAGTGAGTAGTGAGTAGTGTAATAGTAGGGGTCACTGCTCTGTGTACAGTGAGTGAGTGAGTGAGTGAGTGAGTAGTGTAATAGTAGGGATCACTGCTCTGTACAGTGAGTGAGTGAGTGAGCAAGTAGTGTAATAGTAGGGATCACTGCTCTGTACAGTGAGTGAGTGAGTGAGTAGTGTAATAGTAGGGGTCACTGCTCTGTACAGTGAGTGAGTGAGTAGTGTAATAGTAGGGGTCACTGCTCTGTACAGTGAGTGAGTGAGTAGTGTAATAGTAGGGATCACTGCTCTGTACAGTGAGTGAGTGAGTAGTGTAATAGTAGGGGTCACTGCTCTGTACAGTGAGTGAGTGAGTGAGTGAGTAGTGTAATAGTAGGGGTCACTGCTCTATACAGTGAGTGAGTGAGTGAGTAGTGTACTAGTAGGGGTCACTGCTCTGTACAGTGAGTGAGTGAGTAGTGTAATAGTAGGGGTCACTGCTCTGTACAGTGAGTGAGTGAGTAGAGTAATAGTAGGGGTCACTGCTCTGTACAGTGAGTGAGTGAGTGAGTGAGTGAGTGAGTAGTGTAATAGTAGGGGTCACTGCTCTGTACAGTGAGTGAGTGAGTAGTGTAATAGTAGGGGTCACTGCTCTGTACAGTGAGTGAGTGAGTGAGTAGTGTAATAGTAGGGGTCACTGCTCTGTACAGTGAGTGAGTAGTGTAATAGTAGGGATCACTGCTCTGCACAGTGAGGGAGTGAGTGAGTAGTGTAATAGTAGGGATCACTGCTCTGTACAGTTAGTGAGTGAGTAGTGTAATAGTAGGGATTCACTGCTCTGTACAGTGAGTGAGTGAGTGGTGTAATAGTAGGGGTCACTGCTCTGTACAGTGAGTGAGTGAGTGAGTAGTGTAATAGTAGGGGTCACTGCTATGTACAGTGAGTGAGTGAGTAGTGTAATAGTAGGGTCACTGCTCTATACAGTGAGTGAGTAGTGTAATAGTAGGGGTCACTGCTCTGTACAGTGAGTGAGTGAGTAGTGTAATAGTAGGGGTCACTGCTCTGTACAGTGAGTGAGTGAGTGAGTGGTGTAATAGTAGGGGTCACTGCTCTATACAGTGAGTGAGTAGTGTAATAGTAGGGGTCACTGCTCTGTACAGTGAGTGAGTGAGTGGTGTAATAGTAGGGATCACTGTTCTGTACAGTGAGTGAGTGAGTAGTGTAATAGTAGGGATCACTGCTCTGTACAGTGAGGGAGCAAGTAGTGTAATAGTAGGGGTCACTGTTCTGTACAGTGAGTGAGTGAGTAGTGTAATAGTAGGGGTCACTGCTCTGTACAGTGAGTGAGTGAGTGAGTAGTGTAATAGTAGGAATCACTGCTCTGTACAGTGAGTGAGTGAGTAGTGTAATAGTAGGGGTCACTGCTCTGTACAGTGAGTGAGTGAGTAGTGTAATAGTAGGGATCACTGCTCTGTACAGTGAGTGAGTGAGTGAGTAGTGTAATAGTAGGGGTCACTGCTCTGTACAGTGAGTGAGTGAGTGAGTGAGTAGTGTAATAGTAGGAATCACTGCTCTGTACAGTGAGTGAGTGAGTAGTGTAATAGTAGGGGTCACTGCTCTGTACAGTGAGTGAGTGAGTGAGTAGTGTAATAGTAGAGATCACTGCTCTGTACAGTGAGTGAGTGAGTAGTGTAATAGTAGGGGGTCACTGCTCTGTGCAATGAGTGAGTGAGTGAGTAGTGTAATAGTAGGGGTCACTGCTCTGTACAGTGAGTGAGTGAGTAGTTTAATAGTAGGGGTCGCTGCTCTGTACATACAGTGAGTGAGTAGTGTAATAGTAGGGATCACTGCTCTGTACAGTGAGTGAGTGAGTGAGTAGTGTAATAGTAGGGGTCACTGCTCTGTACTGTGAGTGAGTGAGTATTGTAATAGTAGGGATCACTGCTCTGTACAGTGAGTGAGTGAGTGAGTGAGTGAGTGAGTGAGTGAGTGAGTGAGTGAGTGAGTAGTGTAATAGTAGGGGTCGCTGCTCTGTACAGTGAGTGAGTGAGTAGTGTAATAGTAGGGGTCACTGCTCTGTACAGTGAGTGAGTGAGTGAGTGAGTGAGTATTGTAATAGTAGGGGTCACTGCTCTGTACAGTGAATGAGTGAGTAGTGTAATAGCAGGGATCACTGCTCTGTACAGTGAGTGAGTGAGTAGTGTAATAGTAGGGGTCACTGCTCTGTACAGTGAGTGAGTGAGTAGTGTAATAGTAGGGGTCACTGCTCTGTACAGTGAGTGAGTGAGTAGTGTAATAGTAGGGGTCACTGCTCTGTACAGTGAGTGAGTGAGTAGTGTAATAGTAGGGGTCACTGCTCTGTACAGTGAGTGAGTGAGTGAGTGAGTGAGTGAGTGAGTGAGTGAGTAGTGTAATAGTAGGGGTCACTGCTCTGTACAGTGAGTGAGTGAGTGAGTAGTGTAATAGTAGGGATCACTGCTCTGTACAGTGAGTGAGTGAGTAGTGTAATAGTAGGGGTCACTGCTCTATACAGTGAGTGAGTAGCGTAATAGTAGGGATCACAGCTCTGTACAGTGAGTGAGTAGTGTAATAGTAGGGATCACCGATCTGTACAGTGAGTGAGTAGTGTAATAGTAGGGGTCACTGCTCTGTACAGTGAGTGAGTGAGTGAGTGAGTGAGTAAGTAGTGTAATAGTAGGGGTCACTGCTCAGTACAGTGAGTGAGTGAGTAGTGTAATAGTAGGGGTCACTGCTCTGTACAGTGAGTGAGTGAGTGAGTAAGTAGTGTAATAGTAGGGGTCACTGCTCTGTACAGTGAGTGAGTGAGTAAGTAGTGTAATAGTAGGGGGTCACTACTCTGTACAGTGAGTGAGTGAGTGAGTAGTGTAATAGTAGGGGTCACTGCTCTGTACAGTGAGTGAGTGAGTAAGTAGTGTAATAGTAGGGGTCACTGCTCTGTACAGTGAGTGAGCAAGTAGTGTAATAGTAGGGGGTCACTGCTCTGTACAGTGAGTGAGTGAGTGAGTAGTGTAATAGTAGGGGTCACTGCTCTGTACAGTGAGTGAGTGAGTAGTGTAATAGTAGGGGTCACTGCTCTGTACAGTGAGAGTGAGTAGTGTAATAGTAGGGGTCACTGCTCTGTACAGTGAGTGAGTAGTGTAATAGTAGGGGTCACTGCTCTATACAGTGAGTGAGTAGTGTAATAGTAGGGGTCGCTGCTCTGTACAGTGAGTGAGTGAGTGAGTGAGTGAGTAGTGTAGTAGTAGGGGTCACTGCTCTATACAGTGAGTGAGTAGTGTAATAGTATGGGGTCACTGCTCTGTACAGTGAGTTGAGTGAGTGAGTAGTGTAATAGTAGGGATCACTGCTCTGTACAGTGAGTGAGTGAGTAGTGTAATAGTAGAGGTGTAATAGTAGGGGTGCTGCATATAAACAGAAATGGGGGCAGATAAAGAGGTTCCCTCCCTGTTCTGTGTCTCACAGCCTTTGGACTGGGAACACACACACACACACACACACACACACATACACGCACACATACACAAACACACACGCATCTACGCACGCACGCACGCACACAGACACAGACGCACGCACGCACGCAAACACACACGTGCACACATGCACACGTGTCCAGGCTCACACATGCGCACACACATACAGACACACACACACACACCTTTTCAGTTTTCAGTTATGTCTAAAAGCTTACCCTTTCTATCTTTTTGTCAGCATTGGAAGCGCTACTTTATTGTTAATGGTTTTCCATCCCTTATCGGATTTTTCTCCCAAATTGGAATGCCCATTTGTGTTTGTACGGCCGTTCTCTTGCAACATCATAAATTCCGGCGAGCGCAGATTAGCACGCTTGACATACAAAGTGTGATCGAGCTGAGGAGTCGCCTTGCCGCACCCTGGGTGATACCACGTCCATTTCTACATCACTCTGTGGGTTTCACGGTCACAGTTGGTACTGATGGGGTCAGAATTAGATCACCTCAAAGTGGGGTGCATGACTATATCAAGGCCTAGAGCTTATTAAGGTGGTGCCGGGTAAGTGAGGATTAGGTAAAATGTGTATTTTCTGAATCCAGCGGTTCCTACAGTCAGTGACCTTGTTAAAATGTTCGGCACTCTGAATACTGAACACAACCGATATTGCGTGCTAGAACCCCTCACTTAACCTACATTCAAAATATTTTTTACATGATTTACTTTTATAATTATTATTAAAAATGACAATCATCAATTAAATCACTGAATTTGTTGATAGGTAAATCGAACAGTAACCTGGTGGAATCAACCAACAAGCGAAAACAAAGTCTAAATCAGGTCTTAAGATTAAATCGTTTTATTACAGTTTTTTACGATTGCTTTGACTCATTTTGCACAACAGAGTTTCAATGTGCAAAACTCTTAACACAGAATGCTATACTGCTCATTTTGGGTTCAAAATGTAATATAGCATGCAAAATAAAAATACCAGTCTCAAATCAGAGAATATTATATGCAAAAGTGTATCACAGCACCAGAACATTAGATATTTCAAACAATGAAGTTAAATCATTGCTGCATTTTCAATATACAACAGTCATCATGAAATAATGCTGCCAAACATAAAATCCTTCTGATAAAAAAAGAGTTTGAAAGTGTTCTTTGGTCATAACGCAAAATGCTACACTCCTAATCTTGGGCTCAAAATCATATATAGCATGCACAATAGAAACAACTGAACCAAATTAGATTGTATTTCATGCTAAAGTTTATCATAGTGTCTGAACAGTGGATATGTTCATCGTTGAAGTTTAATTATTGGTGCATTTTCAAATACAACGGCCAATATCAAATAATGCGGTCAAACACAAAATACTTGTTACCAAAAAAGACTTGTTACCAACCGCAATGGTAATTTCCTCATAAGTACTTGAAATTATGTACAGCAAGCATCCCGTGATAGACTGCAGTTTTGTGCTTGTGTTTTTATGAAAAACAAACAAAATATTAGATTAGATTATATGAAGTTTAATCATTAAAGAAAAATCAGTAATGCAGTACTGTAAACTCAACTGTATTGTACAGTAAAAACAAAAACAACAGTAAAAGCAAAAACAGTTACAGTAACAAACTTTACTGTAAAGTTAAAAAAAAACTGCTTCTCTGTGCTTAAGTAGCATTTTACCTCTCCGCTGCATTTGGCCACAGAAGTTGACGTCGCATCTGATGTCTTCGTTGGCAAGACAGCGCTGGTAAAATCTTTTAGAGTGCCTTATCCACCCCTGACACTGCTGGGCTGTAATGTCATCGCATGCCTCATCCATGGCCTGAAGGAGCGTTTCCTGCTCATATGGACACCTGTCGTATACCTTCCACCTCCAGGCCAAGAAAAATTCCTCGATGGGGTTCAGAAAGGGGGAATAAGGTGGAAGGAATTGGAATCGGAACTCTGGATGGGCTGTAAACCAGTCTCACACAGCCAATGCACGATGGAAGTTTACATTGTCCCAGACAATGATGAACACCATCTGAGCATTTGGCTGTACGAGACGGTTGTACAGCCCATCCAAACAATGTATGAGGCGCACGGAGTTGTATGCCCCCAGCAGAGGGTCAGGCTGACCAATCACGGATGGATGTGTGTGTGCCCTGCCCAATGGTCTCAGGGCCGGGTCTAGGCAAACTAGGCACGTACAGTACCTATTACCTATATACTGTATATTTACTGTATATGGTCCACGACCATGACCATGACCACGATCACGACCCCGTTCACGACCCTGTCCTTCGTTACCAACCTCAACCTCACTGACCTGCTCCATGTTGTCAGAAACTGCCATTCAGGTTTCTAAGCAGCCTTTTATGTAGTGGTGAAGATATTATCAATTGTGTTGCAATGCTACTCACCTGGGCAAGGTTGTTGGAAGTACTGAGACATGACTACAAACACCTGTTGAATTGATTTAGTGATCTGCATTTGTAGTAATAAACATTTGAACATTGTTGTAATATTAGGTGGCTGTATTCTGAGAATGGAGCATATGATTTAGAGTTTGGCATTTTGTATTAACAGTTTTGCACTTTGTATGTCAGCATAGGATGTAGTGTCCTAAGGCAAGAATTCTGCAAGTCAGTTTAGCACTTTGCGTTAACAGTTTTACACTTTGTATGTCATCATAGGATGGTAGTATCTTAAGGTAAGAATTCTGCAAGTCAGTTTAGCACTTTGCGTTAACAGTTTTACACTTTGTATGTCAGCATAGGATGTAGTGTCTTAGAGTATGAATTTTGAAAGTCAGTTTGGCACTTTGCATTTTGAGTTTTGTACATTGAAATTCTGCTGTGCAAAATGAGTCAAAGCAATCGTAAAAAACTGTAAATGAAAAACAGTCAATTACAATAATGACTTAAAATCATACATTCACTAATGATTGTAGGCTGACTACTTATAATTTACAACAATGAAGACATTAAACCAGACATTAATTAGAAGATACCAGTAAAGAGAGAGACCGATAAGCCAGAAATTTCCAATATTATTTACCCTCCTCCAGCTGAACAGGAACAAAAGGAAACGCACACGGAACCACCAGCACAAAAATAAAAGAGGAAAAACTTTGTTCACCAACACCAAACTGAACTGAAGCTTCTTTCCATCGGCCCCCCATAAATACCTTTCTCCACAGGGAGGGCATCTCTGCCCTGATTGGGTTAAGGTGTGGAAGAAGAGGGGTCATTTATGACAAAGACTGGCTTATCTTTGATGTTTGTGGGGGTGAGTGAGTGAGAGAGACAGAAGGAGAGGGGGGGAGAGCAAGAGATGGAGGAGCCGGGTAGTTTACTTGCATCTAAATATTAGATATCCTACAGTGGACTGAAAATACCTGTAACTACGTTTGCACATGTGCACTAAATATTGCCTTTACCTGTGAGTGAAATGGTGTTATGTGCTGACTCCAGTTTTATATGCTTAACACTGAAAAGTGTGCCTTACCTGTGGATCCTCTACCAGCCCGAAAGGGGAGGACTACTCCACCGCCATTTTGAAACAGAAGCACCGCGCCGAACCGGCTCGTTGTGGACGAGGCTCTGAATGAGGACAACAGCATTGTGTGTCTGTCCCAGGTGAGTGTGTGTTAGCCGTCTCAGGTGTGCTACCTGGCGCAGGTGAGTATTGGGTTACCTGTCTCTGGTGAGTGTTGGGCTACAAGTGAATATGTTTCTGCTGGGTTGTCTCTCTTGTGAGTTACCTGGCTCAGATGAGCACATCTCATTTTCTAACATTAAAACAAATTCCCTCATTCTTATACCCATTGTTCTGTACAATGTCAGCTGTATAATGTCAGTCATCCTAATGAACCCACTGCTCTGTCCTTTAAAAATTTCACATCTTGCATTGAAAATGGAATTCTGTCCATTAAATGATATTTTCAAACCGCAGAATATCCTCCTTCTCCAAACACTCAATATATCACAATATATCTCTGTGTAGGCCGTTTTAGGAAGGGGTTTTCACACTGGTCTGTTTGTCTCTTCCTTCTTCCAGGTGAAGATGGAGGAGCTTCAGCTGTTCCGGGGCGACACTGTGGTGCTGCGAGGGCGGAAACGGCGGCAGACCATCTGCATCGTCTTGAGCGACGAAACCTGCGCCGAGGAGCGTGTCCGCATGAAACCGCGTAACACGCAACAACCTGCGCGTCCGCCTCGGGGATGTCATCAGGTACGGGAGAGGGCAGGTACTGTGATGTCATCAGGTACTGGAGAGGACAGGTACAGTGATGTCATCAGGTCCTGGCAAGGACAGGTACGGTGATGTCATCAGGTACTGGAGAGGACAGGTACAGTGATGGTCATCAGGTACGGGAGGAGGGCAGGTACTGTGATGTCATCAGGTACTGGAGAGGACAGATATAGTGATGCCATCAGGTACTGGAGAGGACAGATACAGTGACGTCATCAGGTACTGGAGAGGACAGGTACAGTGACGTCATCAGGTACTGGAGAGGACAGGTACAGTGATGTCATCAGGTACTGGCGAGGACAGGTACGGTGATGTCATCAGGTACTAGAGAGGACAGGTACAGTGATGTCATCAGGTACGGGAGAGGGCAGGTACTGTGATGTAATCAGGTACTGGAGAGGACAGGTATAGTGATGTCATCAGGTACGGGAGAGGGCAGGTACTGTGATGTCATCAGGTACGGGAGAGGACAGGTACAGTGATGTCATCAGGTAGTGGACAGGACAGGTACAGTGATGTCATCAGGTAGTGGACAGGACAGGTACAGTGACTTCATCAGGTACTGGAGAGGACAGGTACAGTGATGTCATCAGGTACTGGAGAGGACAGGTACAGTGATGTCATCAGGTACGGGAGAGGGCAGGTACTGTGATGTCATCAGGTACTGGAGAGGACAGGTACAGTGACGTCATCAGGTACTGGAGAGGACAGGTACAGTGATGTCATCAGGTACGGGAGAGGGCAGGTACAGTGATGTCATCAGGTACTGGAGAGGACAGGTACAGTGATGTCATCAGGTACTGGAGAGGACAGGTACAGTGATGTCATCAGGTACTGGAGAGGACAGGTACAGTGACGTCATCAGGTACTGGAGAGGACAGGTACAGGGTCATATCATCATGAACATGAAAAAACAGGGTGATGTCATCAAGTGGCATTTAGAGAACAGTGCGATGTCATTCGGAATCAGAGTGGGTAGGCAAAAGGCAGTGTCATCAGGTAATATAGAGGACAGGTGCAGGGCGATGTCATCAGGGCCTGAGGAGAGGAAGTATAGTGTAATATCAGTAGGCCAGAGCAGCAACAGAGTCATGTTATAGGGCAGCATGGAGAACAGGCACAGGGCGACATCATCAGGTATTTGGAGTGTGAGTGTGATATTTTGATGACGTCACTGAGTCGTCAAGTGTGGTTGAGAGTTTGTTTGTTTCACACTTTTTTGTGTCCCCAGCATCCAGGCCTGCCCGGATGTAAAGTACGGCAAACGCATCCATGTGCTGCCCATAGACGACACTATCCAAGGGCTCACAGGGAACCTGTTTGATGTCTTCCTCAAACCGTACTTCCTAGAGGCGTACCGGCCTGTGCACAAAGGTAGGTGCACCACATACACCTACACATTTTCAGAACAGTAATGCATATGAACACAATTTTTTAATTAATGAAGTGTGGTCTGACATCAAAGAGAGATTTTCACCAGACAGTCGGTAAAATAATTTAAAATACTATTAAACCTTTTTATATCAGAAAAGTAAATTTTAATTATTGAAAATTATAAACACTATTAAAAATTGAATTTCACCAATATTCAGAAAGAAATATCTATCTCATATGACTGTACATGTTGGTTAGTAACATGTTTCACTGATGGCGGGGATCTGCTGGAACGTTTTCTATTTTTTGCCAGCATCTGGTGAGAGAATTTCAAATACGTGTTTGGCCAAGGTCTGCATTTCACGTGCGTGCGCATGAATGGGACTTCTACTGGTGATACAACGTCTGACTGCTCTCTGGCGCCCCCTTGTGGCGATCTGTCTGCAGGGGATATCTTCCTGGTGAGGGGGGGCATGCGAGCAGTGGAGTTTAAGGTTGTGGAGACAGACCCCACCACACACTGCATCGTCGCCCCGGATACCATCATCCACTGTGAGGGGGAGCCCATCAAAAGAGAGGTGGAGGAGGGAGGGGGTGGGGGGTGGGGGGGGGACTCACTACATTTTTTATGATCTTATTCTTTATTATTGATTATTGCTATCTATAGCTGTGTAACATTTTCGCAGTTAGCACGTCCTTCATAGGAGTCTGTTACAGAGCTCTGTGCTTTGATGACATCATTCTGGATGAAGCTGTGTGCAGTAATAAGATCAGAGTAGGCAAGATGAACATTGCAATATAAAATAAACAATATTTTCCCCGCGGTGTGAATTGAGATATAAGAAGCTTCTATAAGTGAATATTTAATTGGATTATTTGGAAATTCGCTGTGCGCTGGAAAGTTATATTACACCTTTTCTGTTCTTCAACTCAACAAAGGCTGCGATTCAATCAATCGTTTGTCCTTGATTGGCAATCAAAAGAAAGACTTATTTTCTTCACGAACACAACTTGGTGAGTTCAGTGGTCACTAGGGTGTCCATTTCCATAACACCAAAAAGGAGGACACTTTACAGGATTCAGTGAAGCCAGGATAAAAACTGAAAAATAGATAAAGTGCATTAGATAAAGTATAAAATAGGGATGATCTCAAAAGGAGGACAAATGAGCGTCCGGCTCAAGGCTGCGCCGGTAGACGGACACAGTATTTCAAAACCTAATACCGGATGGATGGCCACCCTAGTGGTCACTGAAAGGAACTTTCCAAACTGAGATTGTGAAGAAACAAATGTGGTGCTTGTGTTTGCTTGCAAGTCAAAATTACAGACAAATGTAGATTGAATAAAGGCCAAAGCTTCGATTGAATAAAGGCCAAAGCTTCTGAGTGGAGAGACAAGCGACTGGGTCATTAGGCTTTACTGTATTCCACACAAGGACGAGGAAGAGAGCCTGAATGACATTGGCTATGATGACATCGGCGGATGCCGTAAACAGTTGGCCCAGATCAAGGAGATGGTGGAGCTGCCACTTCGCCACCCCGGGCTCTTCAAAGCCATCGGAGTGAAGGTGATCCATAAACCAACCAATCAGTTAGTCAATAAATTGAAAGAAATAAATTGAAAGATTGTCCAATCAATCATCAGTGAGTCAACCAACCACTTAGTCTCTAGACAGTTAGGAAAACATTGAGTCTATATGTGATGAGGTACCTGTTCTCCTCCATCAAATATTATTACACTCTTGTCTTCTAATGAACGCAGAAGTCAATCACTCAATTAGTCAGCCAGTCAGTCAATTAATCAATCAACAAATTGCTCAATTGTCCATTCAATTAATCAGTCACTCAGTCAAGCAAATTCAATTAATTATTGATTGACCTGTGTAGTATTGAAAATGCTATATATTGACAATCCTTCCTTTGTAGAGACGTCTCCTGCTTAATCGAATCCAGACGTGATGAAACTTACTCTAGAATAAGGTTGCCATGTGTGTGATATTCTGTGTCCAATCCTCCTCCTCACTCCCACTCAGCCTCCACGGGGGATTCTGCTGTACGGCCCTCCGGGAACGGGAAAGACCCTGGTGGCTCGAGCCGTCGCTAACGAGACCGGAGCCTTCTTCTTTCTCATCAACGGTGAGATTGTTTGAATGCGACACAGGCGGGTCTGCTGCAGGGTTTCAAAAGCACGGCCCCCGTCAGCTGACCCGTACAACAAGAGACGCAATGAATGCGCTGGGCTAAAGAGCAGCGGTCCCCAGCGGAGGGATCTAGTCACACTCTTAAGTGCGTCCTCAGGGGCGACTTAGCATTCAGTATCAGGTGTTTATGTGTTAACCCAGTTTTTGAACTCACAGCTATATTAATACCCTGGTTTATTACCAAACCTGTTGACAAAATACACAAAGAACAAGAAACAAGAATTGGATGATCTAGGGCAGTCTTGCCCTTGGAGAGCCGCAGGCTGGCTGTTTTTTTTTTCTCCAGCATAAAATCAGCAATACAGACCTCAGAAACCAGGGGTGCTGAGTGAACTGCAATGTGCAGCAATTGGCACTAATGAACAATGAATACTTGCTCACGCTGCAGTTTTCAAAGAAGAGGGGTGAATTGGACCTAACAGATGTGTTTCCTGTGTGTCACACTCAATGTTGTCCTCTCATATCACTCAGGAGATGTGTTTCCTGTGTGTCACACTCACTGTTGTCCTCTCATATCACCCAGGAGATGTGTTTCCTGTGTGTCACACTCAATGTTGTCCTCTCATGTCACCCAGGAGATGTGTTTCCTGTGTGTCGCACTCAATATCGTCCTCTCATACAATGCATTTCCTGTGTGTCGCACTCAATGTTGTCCCCAGGCCCAGAGATAATGAGCAAGCTCGCAGGAGAGTCAGAGAGCAACTTGCGCAAAGCCTTCGAGGAGGCAGAGAAGAACGCCCCGGCCATCATCTTCATCGACGAGCTGGATGCCATCGCACCCAAGAGGGAGAAGGTGAGAAAGAGGAGGCTGAGCCGCCGCGGTAGCGTAGCAGACAAAGGCACAGACTTTTTAGTCTGTGCAGTTGTGCCCCGAGGATCGGGGGCTCGATCCCCGGTCCCGCCAGTTACGAGCATGGCCGATGGCTGAGGGAGCGGCAATTGGCAGCTGCTCCCGGTGGGAGGGGCTCGAAGAGAGAGTCGTCACGCGCAAGTGCGGCCCTGGGCGAGTTGGAATCACGGTCAGGTTTGGAGGGGCCGCGTCCTGGAGAGGGCAGGGCGTCCTCTCTCCTACTACCGACTGACAGGGCTCGTGGCGGCGATTCTCTAGCGGTTGCTACACACGGGGATAATTGATAGAATAGGGGTTCAATTGGCTACTAAAATGGGAGAAAATGGGGAAAAATCAGAAATAAAATTTTTTTTTTTTAAAAGGAAGAGGAGGCTGTAGGAGGAAGAGACTGTGCATGTTCTGAAGCGCCAGTACATGGCTTCTTTACATGGTTTCACTCCTCCCCAGACTGACGGTGCCCTTGTCGGCCATGCCTAGAACCGGCCCTGGTTTTGTTGAGTCAGTACTCCATGACTCCATGGCCTGGCTATGCAGGCCTGTACACTGTCAGTGTACACTGTGGAATCAGTAAATACTGGGCCTTGGCAACAAGGTTTGTTCACTCTGTAGCCAATCAATGACTTAAATTAAGTGCTTAATTTAGTTGAAATGCCAAATCCCGCAGGCACTGCAACCGTTGATTGAATCCAAGACTGGAGTCTGACACCACTGGTTTATAGTGTAAGGATGGTGTTCTATGGTATCTGAAGATCTTTATGGTCTCCTTGTGAGGTTGATAGTGGACAGTAGATATTTTATGTCATTGTATACTGTTGGGTCAGTGCATAGTTTATAGTGTCATTGTGGTTTCCGTGGTGCTAACAAATGGAAAGATCATTGTATGTTCTGTTGTGTCAGTAGATCTATAGTGTCAGTATATACGCTCTCAGGAAAAAAGGTATGAAAAGTACCTTAAAAGGTACAAGCGATTGTCACTGGGGTGGTACCCTATGGCTACATAATATTGTACCCCTAGACAACAATACATATTTAATTAGTACCTTTGTTGCTTGAAAGGGTACTTATTAGTACCCAAATGGAACATTATTGTACTTTCAGGGTACTTTTGGTAAATTTATTGCCTAAACAAGTAAAATGTACCTCTCTGTACCTTTATTTCTGAGAGAGTAGTGTCAGTGTGTGTGAATGCTTCTATACAGCCAGTGTGTGTTGTGTGCTGTCAGAATGTGTTCTGTGGTGTCAGTGCCTCCGTCTCTAGCATCGATTGTGCAGGGTCGTTTTTGCGTTTGCTCTCTCGCAGACTCACGGCGAGGTGGAGCGGCGAATCGTCTCCCAGCTCCTCACCCTCATGGACGGCCTGAAGCAGCGCGTCCACGTCGTCGTCATGGCAGCAACCAACCGCCCCAACAGCGTGGACCCCGCCCTGCGGCGCTTTGGTCAGAGAGAACTCTGAAAGAGGGGGTGGGGGGGGGGGGTGAGAGAGAGAGAGAGAGAGAGAGGGGGAGGGAGGGGGAGGGGGAGGGGGAGGGAGGGGGAGGGGGAGGGAGGGGGAGGGAGGGGGAGGGAGGGGGAGAGAGGATAAGTTCACAAACAGTACAGATTCTATTGACCCACTACATAAATTAGTTTTGTGTTCTTACCCTTGAAAGTTCTCTACCAACTAAGCCAAAATATCTGTTTTATACATAATCTGAAAGTCAATTTAGGGGTGTGACTAAGTACAATACTATGGCACTGGATATTCTGTACTGATATACAGTCAATCACTGGAAGCTGCTGTTACCAACCAGAACACCATGTAGTTAAGAGAGAGGACAGCAGGATTGTAGGAGCTGAGCATCTGGCGAGACTAACGAATCTGTGTAAATTGTAATGGTCAATTCAGCAGGAGGATACCATCCCGCTGTGCATACACAAACAGCAAATCAGGTTTTTACAGTAGCAAGTGGGGTAATAATGTATTAACAATAATAAACCATCACCAAGGGACAATCAGTCTGTCTGTCCGTCCATCTGTCTATAGGGAGGTTTGATCGGGAGATTGACATTGGAATACCAGACTCCACGGGACGGCTTGAGATTCTGCAGATTCACACCAAGAACATGAAACTGGCCGACGACGTGGACCTGGAGAGGGTATGAGAGGGAGAGGGGGGAGAGAGAAAAGAGAGAGATGAGAGGAGGTGTAGCGGGAAGGGGAGGATGAATAAAGGAGAGGCAAAGGGGAGAGAAGAGAAAAAGTAGAAAGGAGAGGAGTGAAAACACAATTCAAAATGTCCGTATTTTCAGCGTCATTCTTAAACGTTGGGGAAACAGGTGTGGCGGGTGTGGTGTGCAGACAGGTGGCCGCACTCACGACAATGCCCCCCCGCCGATCTTGCAGATCGCCAAGGAGACGCACGGGCACGTGGGGGCGGACATGGCGGCGCTGTGCTCCGAGGGCGCGCTGCAGGCCATCCGCAAGAAGATGACGCTCATCGACCTGGAGGACGAGACCATAGACGCCGACCTCCTCAACTCCCTCGCCGTCACCATGGACGACTTCCAGGTCAGCCGCACTCTCGCTGCGCACTGCGCACTGCTCGCGGGGTCAACTGTGCCTGCCAGTCGGTCTCTTCCGGGCACACAGCGCGGGGGGGGGGGGGGGGGGCTTGTATGTTCACTGAACACTGTACACCTTGCAGGAGCATCCGTCTCGCCAGGAACCTAGACTAATTCACGAGAACAAAATAATATCAATGTCCTACACACTCCATAGTGAAGCAAAGCTTTCTACAGACCTGGATTCTATAATATCTAATTATTCATTGCTGACCGGAGATTGATGGAGCAAATCAACAGAAAAAGCAGTTGCATTGAAAATCACCTGCAGGTTTAGCATTAATAATGTATGGTCGCGCTCACACTGCACCTATGGGTCTATGTTGAATGCCATTGGGTACTGTTATATGACTATGATTTAATAGAGGATTTCATGGCATTAATTTTGGATTAGAATGTATATGGTGGGTGGAGTTTAGGCGATTGGGTTTGGGGCTGTGTGATGGGCGGAGCCTGGGTGATTGAGGGCAGTGTTAGTAGGCGGTACTAACATCATCTAACATGATGGCTGTTTTGGTGGGTGTGGGTGTGGTCTTGGTGATTGAGGGCTGTGTAGTAGGTGGAGTTTGTGTAGTTCTTTAAATTCTGGTTGGTCTGCAGAGTTTGGATAATCTACATTAAATGATTCTTAAAGGATTCTTGCCCCATACTTTGGTCAATAAAGTGTGTTATTTGCGAACAGGCAGCAGGTTTGGAAATATCCTTAGAAGTGTAGGTAGCAAGATGCTCTTTGAGAAAAAGTGCTCTTTAGGGAAAAAGACAGGCAAAGAAAGACTAAGGAGCCAAATGCAATAATTGGACTTAGTTTCTGAAGCTTTGAGGCACTCTTTGTTGGTGGAAGGATAATAATATGTTTAAAAAGTGCTTTATTTGTAAGGCATATCCATATATACATATATTAAAACAGAAAAACAACAAGGGAAAACAACAGTGCATTTTAACACAAAATGGTCTTTGTCAGGGTTTTTTGTTTAATTATCCCAGAGTAACTTTCGTGAAAGAGTTTTTTTTTCTTTAATAGCTGAGGACCATACAATTGCAATGTATTTTACATGCCAGTATTTGGTTTGGTTATTGCTGCTATTTTCCCCTCTACTGTAAATTTGGCCTTCATTTGAAAATGATAGCAGCAATGATGCCACCCCACATTACTCTATGGCTAAAGGCTTCTCTGGTCCTGTCTCCAGACTACAACTCGTTATAAGCCTGATCATAAAGGTGCGTTTTTAATCTAGACTTAAATATTGAGACTGTGTCTGATTCCCTTATAAATTTTGGCAGGGTGTTCCACAGTAGTGGCGCTCTGTAGGAGAAAGTTCTACCACCCGTCAAGTTTTTAGATATTCTAGGGACTACTAAGTAGCCTGCGTCTTGGCAACGAAGTGATCTTTTCGGTTTATATGGGAAAAGGAGATTACATATACGCTGGCGCAAGTCCATTTAAAGCTTTAAAGGTCAGAAGCAAAACCTTAAAGTCTATCCTATAAGTGATGCTAGCACTGGGTTAATATGCGCATACTTCTTAGTTCTAGTCAAAATGTGAGCGGCTGTATTCTGCACAAACTGGAGATTATTTAGCAAGGACTTAGGGCAGCCAGATAGCAGGGCATTGCAGTAATCTAGCCTAGATGTTACAAAAGCATGGATCAATTTCTCTGCGTCCCCGTTCTCTGCGTTTGTCAGTGTTAAGCCAATAGCCTTTTCCCTTGGGTGTACCAGAGCCTCTGGTCCAGAGGAACAGACGATCTGTACACCGCAGGTACTTCACCTGTGTATTACCTGGAGAGAGTCCTCAGGAAGAGCGACTGGGACTCCCTCTAAGGCTGAGCACCCTGTCAATCATTCTCTTACAACTCCCTCTAAGGCTGAGCAGCCTGTCAATCACATTTTCTCTTACATTTAAAGTGAAAATAAAAATGTCTGGTTTTGAGAACTGTCTGTCATCTGGGAATTTTATGTGTGTTTAAGTGTTTCATGACACTTAAACACCTTATTGTTTTCTCTGTCTGCATGCTTCCTGGCTGTCTGTGTGTTTGGGCCGGCAGTGTAGTATAATGGTTAAGGAACTGGCCTTGTAACCGAAAGGTTGCAGGTTCGATTCCCAGATAGGACACTGCCGTTGTACCCTTGAGCAAGGTACTTAACCTGAATTGCTTCAGTATATATCTAGCTGTATAAATGGATAATATGTAAAACATGATAAAAAAAAAGTTGTGTAAGTCGCTCTGGATAAGAGCGTCTGCTAAATGCCTATAATGTATGTAATGTAATGTTTGTCTGCCTGTTTGTGTGTTTGTCTGTCTGTCTGACTGCCTGTATGTCTGTCTGGCTGACAGTCTGTGTGTCTGTGTGTCTGTCTGTCTACCTGTCTGTCTGTCTGTGTGTTTGTCTCTCTGCCTGTCTGTCTGTCTGTCTGTCTGTGTGTCTGCCTGTCTGTGTGTTTGTCTGTCTGTCTGATTGCCTGTATGTCTGTCTGTTTGTCTGTCTGGCTGACAGTCTGTGTGTCTGCCTGCCTGTTTGTCTGTCTGTCTACCTGTCTGTCTGTCTGTCTGTGTGTTTGTTTGTCTGTGCCTGACCATCTGTCTGCCTGTCTGTCTATCTGCCTGACTTCCTGACTGTCCGTCTTTCTGTCAGTGGGCCCTGAACCAGAGTAACCCCTCAGCCCTGAGGGAGACGCTGGTGGAGGTGCCGCAGGTGAACTGGGAGGACATCGGGGGTCTGAATGAGGTGAAAAGGGAGCTGCAGGAGCTTGTGCAGGTAGCGCACCTGGGAGTGGGAGGGGCCTGAAAAACACCGTCCCAAATACTGCCCCTAAAACTGCCCTTTATCCGTACGGACTGCTGTAATCCTGTAATCTGTACATAAAACCCCTCAGTAGCATCTATACCACTAACCTCTCCCTGTATACACCTGGACCCTTACCTCCTGTT
>CM056381.1:38501024-38543524 GCA_029718625.1 Synaphobranchus kaupii | reverse complement strand
AAGTTAATTTATGCAGCACATTTCATCCGATGAGTTTTAGAGTTTTGAAAGCACGACCAGAGTTACCTAATTTCAAACTACACCACCGATACAGGGCACCTACACCTTTGCGACATGGTAGAACATTGGTGCACAACCATGCACAGAAGTACGCTTTTTTTATTGTTAAGCTAAATTTATTTTATTTTATATTTTAGGCATTATTAATCATTATCGCAATATACATAGATATGACTGAAGTAGGCAGAGATAGACATTTACGGAAAATTGTGATTGGACAGTTTGAAATGTTGACTTCCATGTGACTGAATGAATAAAATTGGGATATTAGTCATTTGACACACTTCCTGTGACCTACCAATTCATTGCTGCTCATGCCATTTCAGTGTGTTCATAGTTTAGTATCAAAATGTATAATATGCTTATTAGTTTGACAACTGCATAAATGCAGATATTATTATTATCATTATGTCATCTTTGGACTCCCAACAGGATGTGAGTGAGTAGGCCCGGTTGCCAGGGGCTATGGACAGGGCCCACAAGCTGTTTGTTTCATTGCCTGTAGTTGAATCACAGCAGGGACAAGACGGACCAATTGCCTGCCATCCCTACTGGAAGCAGGGGGTGGGACTGGGACCGTGTGTGTGTGTGTGTGTGTGTGTGTGTGTGTGT
Source organism: Synaphobranchus kaupii (assembly GCA_029718625.1). NCBI lineage: Eukaryota > Metazoa > Chordata > Actinopteri > Anguilliformes > Synaphobranchidae > Synaphobranchus > Synaphobranchus kaupii. Next base: position 38,542,852 of record CM056381.1, on the reverse strand, counting down.
GTGTGTCTGTGTCTGTGTCTGTGTGTGTGTGTGTGTGTGTGTGTGTGTGTGTGTGTGTGTGTGTGTGTAGGACACATCACAATGTGATTTGCCAAACTTCATTTGCTCTACAGATGCTCCAGTAAGTAGGTCACAGAGGGGTAACTGGGCATCTGCGGAGCAGCTTGGTCATGTTTCCCGCTAATTCAATAACTGTAATTACTGTCTTGAAGAAAAACGGAACTGAATACCAGGTTCATGTGACTGGGCTACCCTGTTTTTCCAGAACATTCCAGAGATTTAATTTTATGAGCCAAGAGACAGAATGCAGTCATTCTCAATGCTGCTCAAGAGTACTCCCTATTTTACACCCTCAAAACCTAGATTTAGAGGTGCTCACTTCCTATTTTAAACTTGCTTCCTGTTTTACACTGTCAAAACTAAGATTCCGAAGATCACTTTCTGTTTGACTCAAAACTAAGATTTAGAAGTGCTCGCTTCCTGTTCAACACACTCAAAACCTAAATTTAGAAGTGCGTGCTTCCTGTTTAACACACTCAAAAACCTAGATTTAGAAGTGCGTGCTTCATGTTTTACACCCTCAAAATGAAAAAAAGTACATCACAGGGATGTGCAAGTGAGGCTTTGCATTCCTTAAAATAGGTAAGAGCTCCTGCATGCTATCAGCAACTCACAGATGTGAACCAATAAAAGTGTTTCCCCGCTGAGAAAAAGACCTTGCAATTGGTTCAAACAAGCTTCGCCCATTACTGGGGTTCGTAAAACCACACCGTCCTATAGGGCGTGTTATAGGCACCCTGTTCCAAATAATTAGAATTATGTAAACTTAATATGATTATGTAGACTGTATCCAAAGTCTTTTGTGGGGGGAAAAAGCTGTAGAAAAAGGCTGCCACCTCCAGCATTCCACTTCCCAGCCATATGCGGGAGCAACTCAGTCACATGACAAATTAACTGCCCTGTGATTGGTCAGGTGATGACATAAAACATGGGAAGTGTCAGAAAGTAAGAGTTCCATTCTTTGTTGCTTATGTCTGGTGTTGGGCTCTTTTTCACACACAGAGAATAAATAAATAAATAACAGCTTTCAATTTCTATTTTGAGTGTTTCCCTGAGTGAATCACAGCAGCAGATTGTGTTTGAGGTTGAACAGATACATTGTGTTCAAAAAAATAGCAGTACAACATCAGTAACCTGATGAACCACTGTTATTAGTAGTAGTGATATTTCTGCATGGCAAATAATTTACTTGTAGATGTAGTAGTTTGTATTTTAATTAGATAATTAATTCTGTGAAAAAACAGGTGTCATTAATTGTCCTTTATTAAGGCAGAAGGGAAGCAAATATTTCACACATTGTTATAAAATATATTTCCTTCTGAATTGCTAAGTAAAATGGGCCGTTCCAAACATTGTTCGGAGGAACAACGTAATTTGATTAAAAAGTTGATTGGAGAGGGGAAAACGTATAAATAAGTGCAGCAAATTATAGGATGCTCAGCTAAAATGATCTCAAATGCTTTAAAATGGCAACAAAAACCCGAAACACGTGGAAGAAAACAAGCAACTACTGTTAAAACGGATCGAATAGTCAGAATGGCAAAGATTCAGCCAATCATCACCTCCAGAAAGATCAAAGATGATCTAAAATTACCTGTAAGTGCTGTTACAGTCAGAAGACGTTTGATCGAAGCTAAGCTATCAGCAAGAAGCCCCCGTAAAGCACCATTGTTGAAAAAACGGCATGTGCAGAATCGGTAAAAATTTGCAAAAGAACACATCGATTGGCCCAAAGAGAAATGGCGTAACATTCTGTGGACTGATGAGAGTAAAATTGTTCTTTTCGGGTCTAGTGGTCGTTGACAGTACGTCAGACGACCCCCGGGTACTGAATTCAAGCCACAGTACACTATGAAGACAGTGAAGCATGGTGGCGCAAAAATCATGGTATGGGGATGTTTTTCATACTAGTGTTGGGCCTATTTATCGTATACAAGGGATCGTGGATCAGTTTGAATACATCAAAATACGAAGATACGAAAATAAGAGATTATGTTGCCGTATGCCGAAGAGGAAATGCCCCTGAAATGGGTGTTTCAACAAGACAACGACCCCAAACACACAAGTAAGCGAGCAACATCTTGGTTCCAGACAAAAATGATTGAGGTAATGGAGTGGCCAGCTCACTTGTGGGGTGACATTAAAAATGCAGTTTCTGAAGCAAAACCCAAAAATTCACAGGAACTGTGGAATGTAGTTCGTTCATCCTGGGCTGAAATACCTGTTTCTAGGTGCCAGAAGTTGGTTGACTCGATGCAACGCAGATGCGCAGCAGTTATCAAAAACAATTGGTTATGCAACTAAATATTAGTTCAGTAATTTAAAGTGAAGTTAAATCTTGAAAAATTTCTTCAGTTTATACAGTGTTTGAGTGAGAAAAATGTCGACTATTTTTTTGAACAGATTAATATTCCTTTTCTTTGCTTCCTGTAAAAGAATAACGCAGACTTGATAACATTTGTTAATGCTTTCATTTGGAATTGAATGTGTAATGTTTCCACTACATTTGAAATATGGAACTAAAAGCTATTAAAAAATATTTGCACTTTTTTCACTTTTTTTAACGCACTGCTATTTATTTGAACACAACTGTATGTATGTGTTAAATGTGTTCCATTTGGAGAAGTCAATCCCTTCAGAATAGTAAACAGTAGGTCTCGTAGTGGACACAGATGTTCTATACGCCAGCCAGATATTCAGTTTTGTGCACACAGCATTGAAAATCCTGTCTGCCAAAAAAAAAAAAAAAAGTTGATGCTAAAAATGTTACGAGTTGCCGGCTCACTATGAATATCCACAAAGGACTGTGGTTGAACATGGAGCATCCATAACTGGCTTAGCAACCTGGACAACAATCAGAAGCTCCCCAACACAGGACGACGCCAGAAGGGGAAATGGTTACTATGCAAAATATATGTGCTGTCAACCAATCAGCAGGCAGTGTGACTGGAGGAGTGGCCAGTGGTCCTTTTTTCTCTTTCCACCCACTGCTCTGTACCTCTCTGCACCTTCCATTGTAACACTCTGTTACACCTTCCATTGTAACACTCTCTGTTACACCTTCCCTTGTAACACTCTCTGTTACACCTTCCCTTGTAACACTTTCTGTTACAACTTCCCTTGTAACACTCTTACACCTTCCATTGTAACACTCTCTGTTACACCTTCCCTTGTAACACTCTGTTACACCTGTTACTCTTGATACACCCACATCATGCACTGCCATGTTCATCCACCTCTCTCTGTCTCATGTGTGTATGTTCATCGTTGAGCAAGGAGAGAATACACACAAACACACTCACACACACACAGAACACAAGGGCCTTAGTCGTTCAGTGTATTCAGACATTGCTGTAAACAAACCTTTAGTAAACAAGAGAAATTAGTAATAAATCATTCAGACATAACAGACAGAAAAAAAACTTTTTTTGTAAGAAATTAGCCTTACACAGATCAAAAGAACAACATTGCCTAGATCACAGGGCAAAACAAATTTCCAGTGCTTTATGGTTTGGATTTATGGAAGAAAGCTTTTTAAAATCTTTTTCTTTTTTCTCAACCAATAAATCGGCTTTATCATTTATCAACAAAACACAAAGTTCCCATTGTCAGACCAATTTTGATATATTAACATCCTAAACTGACAAGTACAATTGTTAATTTATTCCTCTCTTAACAAACCCTTCTTTTACAACAGACCCAATTAATGTCAAAAATAGACAGAAGCCAAGGACACACTTTCAGGCTAATACACTGACTTTTTTAGTGACAGGGATGGGATCATTTGACCTCATGAACCAACCAATCTGGATGAAGCTAACATGCTGCCCAATAACTGACACATTATACAAACCAATCAAAACATTTTTCCTCTCCAGTCTCCAAAGCCAAGTGCTACAAGTGGTTCAGTGGTTGCCTGGTAACACAATGACTCCACCCACTTGGGGGGGATTCATGAAGCCAAACCTTCTACCATCACTAGCCAATGAGCAGCAATCTCCCAGACAAGCAAAGTCCCAATTAAAGCTGGATCTTTTATGACTGGAGATGGTCCGAGGATCTGGTGGGGGGCGGGGGAGCGTGTTTGGGTGGGGCCTACAGGATGAAGGGCAGGATGGGCGAGCGGAGAGGGGGGTAGTCGCGGAACTCCTTCAGGTAGCTGCGGTGTTTGCCCTTTGCCCAAACCGTCATCTGGACGAAGCCCACCAGGGTGAAGAAGGCCACGGGCAAACACTGAGTCATCACAGTGAAACCGAACCAGGACCCCAACTGTGAAGGGACAAGAGTCACACGGATATTACCTTTACATTAGCATTAGCATTAGCCACCGTAACCAAAATGAATGGGAGCGGATAGAGAACATTTAGCGCGCTCCAAAGACCACGAAACCGTCCGTCCCCCAACACCTTTCCAACATAACCCGTACAGCAACGTTACTATTCCGTTAGTTTTATATGTATAAATGCAAGCGGTTTTTGTAATTATTGAGATAATCATTAAATGGATTTCTCTCGTCTTCCTGCAGGGATGCTTTCGCCTATAGGCTAGTAGCAGGTACTCTCAACTTCCTCAAACCAGGACTTCGGAAAAACACAGACCGTGCAGAGGCGGACAGGATAAATCCAAATAAATACTTTTAGGTTAGCTAATTAAAAACTAATTTAAATGAACGTATTACCTTGCACCAAACAAATAAAAATCTTTAATAATAGTAATAAATAAGTTTCGACACAAACAAGAACCCCCGCCCCCAAGGAATGTTCTTCCCAGTGTCATGCTCTTATGGATGTGATGCACACATATATCGTTTGAATATAAGAACACCACATATGATCATATTTTATGCTGGTAATTTTTCATAGGATTTGCGTTTGACCTTAATTTTTCAGTATTGCTTTGAAAATTGCTTCTGTTCACTCTTGCATACCTTGTATGCGGTCATATCAAATTATTTTTCACAGTGCTGATCAGTACCCTTTTCTGCCAACAGAGGGCAGTGCTTACAAACAAAGAGGAACCTTAAATGTGTAGACCAGCAGTGTTGGGACTCCAATTTGGAGGGCTGCAGTGTCTTCTGGGTTTTGATGTGTTTATGTGCTTAAGTCACAGATTAGCATATAGAGTCTGCGCATTTTGCATCAAGAGTCTAACCTGGCCGCTGATTGGAAGGAAACCAGAAAAACTTGCAGACATCTGGGGTCACGTATAAAACTCTGAGTAAAAGAATGTGTAAAAGAACGCTCAGGGTGAGTGTCAGAAATCTGCTTAAAAAAAGTTTTGCATTTTCTACCTCTGCCTTTCTGTCACGGTGTCGCCATATCACACGGACTCCAAACATTGCGTAAGTATGGTGTCCAGCGTGTGCAGAGGTACGCAGATTCTCACAGCACGTGTTATATTATACATCTGAATTTGTGCGTGGAAACTCGCTTACGCGCGTTTCTGAGGGTATTTTTCTGCTCAGCACTGTTTATACATGTGGCCCCTGGTGTTCATAGATACAGTCTCAAAATCTCAATTCCTCCACAAAACTGATTTGTGTCGGCATTAGCCAGGCAAACCAATCCTCGACTGGTTGCCTGTCACATTAGAACAAACCTGCCCCGTGCAGTCAGGAAAAGAACACATCGTAACTGATTTCAGACGTCTGTGCATGAAGGGCAAAGGCTCTCTGGCGCCCCCCTGTGGACACGCGGCCTCCTGCACTCACCTCATAGGTGTAGTTGGGACAAGAGACGAGCAGGAAGATCCAAGTGAAGGGATTCTTTGTGGGATATGGGATCTTCCTGGTCTTAGAACCTGAGGGAGCAAGCAGGGAAAGAGGAGGCGAGGGAGTGAGAAACGGCCAGGGCCATGCGCTTATGTTACACACGATAAAATAGGAAGGCATACTTGAAAACAAGTCACAGTGCAAGGCTGGTATATAAAGCACTTTATGAGTGTGTGTGTGTGTGCGTGTGTGTGTGTGTGTGTGAGTGTGTGTGAGTGTGTGTGCGTGTGTGTGTGTGCGTGTGTGTGTTCACTCACCGGGAGGTCGGAGGTTACGCAGGGCGATGTGGATGGAGAAATTCCCGATCTGACAGAACTGAGGACAGAACACAAACAAAACGTTACCATGGCGGCAGCTGCAACGTCAAGCACCCGCACTGATGAGAACAGGAAGTGAGGTCGGCGACACAGCCGTTGGCTCTTACCAGGAATATAATGAGCGCCAGTTTCACCTGCTGCTCTCCATAGACTGCAAACGCACAAATGCAATGGTCACGTGTGTGTAGAGGTGCTGTACATAACATGCGCAGAGTGTGTGTGCTTCTGTATGTATCGTACAGCACGTGTGTGCTCTGTATACAACACTTGTCATGTAAATGTGTGCATGTGTTGGGTAATTGTGACACTTTGTTAGGAATCTTCAGAATTTCATGAAGGAAAACAGGTTCCTAACACGTCATTAAAACTAATTTTTAACCACTCCACAGATGTCAGGTTAGCACAATATAGTGTTGGCAAGTCAGTTAGGACATCTACTTTGTGCATGACACAAGTAATCTTTCCAACAATTGTTTACAGACAGATTATTTCACTTTTAATTCACTATATTCCAATTCCAGTGGGTCAGAAGTTTACAGTATACGTTATAGTATCGCTTGTAAGAGTACCAGAAAATAAGATATCAAGAGTCTTTTGATGTTGTTGGGTCACAGACATCAGGAAGTCATGGCATGCAAAGGATATGCGACCAAATATTAAAAATGTAAAGGCACAGTCAACTTAGTGTATGTAAAGTTCTGACCCACTGGAATTGTGATGTAGTGAATTAAAAGTAAAATAATCTGTAAACAATTGTTGGAAAAATTACTTGTGTCATGCACAAAGTAGATGTCCTAACTGACTTGCCAACACTATAGTTTGCTAACATGAAATCTGTGAAGTGGTTAAAAATCAGTTTTAATGACTTCAACCTAAGTGTATGTAAACTTCCGACTTCAACTGTAGTGTGCGTGTATGTTATTGTGCTGCATGTTGTATGTGTAGTGTGTACGTAACGTGTGCAGTATAAACACGCTGTAAGTCACAGGTGCAGCTTGGGGTATGTACTCACTGGGTGGTGTGTAGAGAGGGTGGTTGATGTAATAGGCCATCCATGCAGCGAAGCCCCAGTAGTAGGTACAGTTCTGGAACAATCCGAACACAACGCCCGTGTCACGCAGGTGCGTGAGCATATGGGAGGTCACAGCAAGGTCAGGAGGTCACAGAAAGGTCAGCAAGGGCACACAGGACAATTAAACACGGGTCAACATGGGGAGCGAAGGCGAAAACCGCCACATATCCGACCTGTACATTAATACACACGTCTCTGCCTGGACCGCCTATTTAATCCACTAGGCTAACACCCTGGGCAATAATCTGCCCAATCACTATGATTAGAATGCTCCAATAGAATCCCTGCAAGCAACCTGTTCCCACTCAGCCTAATTTCAACAACTGACACAGGGCTGGCCAGCATAGCATGGGCTCCCCCTCTATAGCTAGGTTCCTCCCAGGGTTTCTTCCCACTGGGGATTTTTTTCTCACCACCGTGTGAGTTTTTGGGAGTGCAGTCTATCCCTTTCCCCTTTCCTACTTTGCTGTAAAGCATTTTTGTGTTTCTGCTGACATCAGTATGTGGGGCTGTAGTTCCCCTCCCCACCCACGTGTGGCGCTGTTGCTCTTACCTTGAAAATGTTACGCAGGGGCATGGTGCCATGGGAGAAGCGATGGACAAACAGGGTCTCCAGGAGTCTCTTGACATAGTGGAAGGAGTGGCACATACAGGCTAGACTAGGGGAGACAGGCACAAGGGGTGTTACTTATTATTACTACGTCCTCCTAATACTGAGAGCCTGAAGTATAACCAGAAAGCATTGACCAATCACAGTCGCCCTTGGTACCAACGTGATCTGTGATTGGTGGTGCTACACTGTCTTTTGCAGCAGTAACTAGGTGAAGTCTTATCTCTGTTAGCCTTAGCGAGAGTGCAGTGTGGAGAGATACTTACTGTACAACCCAGTGCTTGCTGGTGGTGAAGTCGTACTTTGGGGCGTAGATGAAGGGGACCCGGAAATAGAACATCAGGTAGATGAGAAGCGGCCCGGCATACTCTGTCAGAAACACCTGGAGAGAGAGAGAGGGGGGAGGGGGAGGGGGAGAGGGGGGAGAGAGAGAGAGAGAGAGAGAGAGAGAGAGAGAGAGAGAGAGATGGATATAAGACTGCACACAATAAAGAGAGGTTGGCTGACACACTATACTATACTAGTGAGATGTACTTCATGGGTAAGAAGTGAATGTTGTGACAACAGTACTCCCAAATTTACTTAACGCATCATATTTGTGAATCACAATTTACACCCATATATTATGATCTGCATGAGAGTTTCCAAAAAGATAAAGAAAGTTTATGGTGCTTGTTGACACACACAGGAATTCATTCCTGAGCATGGCCATGCCTGCGTTGACCAATCCCGACCAATCCCACTCCCCCCAATCTCCAACCCCCTCTCAGTGAAGGATTGATCCAGGTTCCGAACTGGGTTGTACTTCAGTTATTTATTTAAGGAACATGAATTATGATACAAGATTGCAAATAGTGATTTATGAATACGTATATTTCCAATGCACAAAATTGCCTCTGCAAATGGTCAGCTTGTACGGATCCATAAACTGTGGCCTGATCTATGGGCTAATCCATAAATCACAATTTTGGAGCATATCCAGTTCAAGAAATCACTGTAATTTTGCACTATAAGGCCTCCGCACACAGATGTAATTAATCTTTTTTGAGAGATTAAAGTTGGTTGTTTTTTTGTGCAGAAAAAGTTAAGGAAATCCCAGCATGCATTAGAGTCTGTCACCTGACATTTCCATTCAAACCTCTGAGCCACACAACGAGCCATACGCAACTGAAAACCGAAAATCATTTCGTGCATCCATTTTATCTTCGGGGGAATCAAATTACAGTTAAGCCGTACAAGACATTTGTTCTGTAATTTAATTTTCTCGCTCCGAGATCCGGTGAGCTCTCGCCAAGTTCATTAAACTGGCTTCATTAAACTGAGCTTGTTCAGATCTTTTCATAACCAGCGTGAATTATGAGAGCGCAGAAGAACATTCCAGACCCTTTCTGTGGGGCCCGAAGCAGGGTAGGAACAGACAGAGCCGGGCTTCGGACCTCGAGACGCGCGCTTGCTTTGTCAGCGCGACTTCAGTGAAGTCACTGCAAACACATGCCGTGGTTTCTGTACGAGTGTCACCCATCTGCTGGACCCTATATCGGTCAGTACAAAAACACAGTGCCAGACATGACTCATCGAGCCCAGATATCGGGATAAATAGGTGCTGCACTGGCAGGGTGATCATATATAAAAGGAATCGTTAACTGGGCAATTTCAAGACTGACTGACCCGAAGAATGAGAAGAGGAGGAAGACAGATTTGTTTGTAGCGATTAGCACATTTATCACGGTTCTTTATTCTTTTTTTTCTTTTTTTTTTTTAAAGTTATTTTTTGGGGTTTTTCAACTTTATTAGACAGGACAGTGCAGAGAGACAGGAAGGTCGAGTGCCCGGACTTGAACTGCCGATGACGCAGCTCACAATGAGGGGACGGCGCTCCTGAAATACATCCTGAAATTGTCGGATGTGTGTGCTCCTGAATCCAGAGACCGTGCCTTAATCCCCTCAAAATCTCTGGATGAAACCCTTATTTCCGCCCCCCCATTTGTGAGAAAAAGTCGCCCACTCAAAAGCTTTTTGACGAAGTTGACTGAAATATGCGCCCTCAAAGGGGTGAAGGGATCATATTCGGTCAGGGCCCTGGACAGCCGAGAGCAGATTGTTCCTCCTAACCCTGTTAACGTGCTCTGAATGTGTTTTAAAAAAACACCCGACTCTATTTAGTGGGCGGACGCTCTTGCGCAATCTGCCACTGGGGGATAATGTGACAGGAGCTTAATCGCGGTCCGTCTCGCAGAACATATTAAAGCAACGCAGAGCGTACAAGACAGAAAATCCTGTACGAACAGCTCCATCAGGGAGCCGTCAGTGCTACCCGGGAGTCCCCAAATATAGCCTGAGATGATCCTGCTGGTCCTGATACCTTCAACAGGCACAGCCTGGGCACCCCCTGCGCCCCTGCGCCCCAGCGCCCACTCCCCCTCCCCCTCCCCAAAACCGCCATTTAGATTCCATTACCTTCCCCCTTCTTCTCCATTTCAATTTTAGCCATTTGGCTAAAATTACACGGCTAGAAACCCACCACTTTATCAAGGAATAGAGGCCTGTTCTCAATCAACATTTGTCCTCAACTGATACAGAAGTGCAAGCATTACAGTCTTCCTCACAAACTCAGTTAGCGATTGTTGAACTTGCTGAAGCTGTTTGTGAATTCTTGTTTTTAAACGTCAGTCAAAGTTAAAGCTGGAGTAACTTTCTCAAGGGTCGCATTTGTTGTCAAATCATTTCAAAGTCATAACATCCCTTGGCCCTGCCCACACAGAAAGAGACACACGCCCCACCGCTGCAAGCTTTCTAGATACAATCTCCTTCTTCTACGAACTAGCCTCCGAAGGAAGTAATGTTATCAATAATAGCAACCTAGCTACTATTCATTATAGGTAATTACAGTTGGCTGGCAAGCAGAAAGTGCAGGTAAATTAGTCTTGAAACTTTTGACCAACATGTCCAGTAGAATATGGGAGCTCCACATCTGTATTTAAACCAATCCGCTCCCCAACATCTCACCTTCTAAAATGAGCACCTATGTTTACTCTAGTTTGAGTGAGCTTTATCCAACTCCCTTTTCTTTTTCTTTGCGTAAAATACCGCCGGTGTAACGGGTCGCTTCTCCGCCATTTTTGGTGAAATTTCTAGCTGGGGAACCTGGCAGGGTCAATCTCATTGTTGATTGGTTTGCAACATGAACCGTCCTATCTCTTCGAATGGTTTATCGCATAAGCCACTTTCAGGCCGAATTGCTGGTTTTAGAATGCAGAATTTGAGGGTATAAACACAGTGTACGGTCCTGGATGTCTCTCACAACAGTTCTTTCTATGATTGCTACCAACTAAGCATGACCATTCCCCGATATATATATTTTTAAAAGTTACGTACTCCAGCTTTAAGGACAAATGTTGATAGAATCCCGGCCAGAGTGAAGATGCAATCAAACGGCGCCATTGTGGTAGTTTCACGTAACGAGATCTGCGTGTTCCCCCCTTTGGAAATATCTTTCCACGGATCAATTAACTAAGTCAACAACATAACACAACGGCAGGTGGCGCTGTGACAGAGCATCACTGCCCCCCTCGCCCCACCCCATCCTAATTCCCCCCATGCCCTGGGTCCGGATCAGGTTCCTCTTCCTCGAGGGGGGGGGGTGACCCACATACTTGCTCCCCCCGCCCTCATGGCTCAGGTTCGGCAGGTTCCACACCCGCAGACAGCCTTGAACCTTTGAGTGTGTCAGTGTAGCCGAAGAATTTGTGTGAATTTGTTCAAATTCCTGAATTTATAGCCGTCCGAAATATATCCATCATTCTTTTTACGCCAAAACCACCTTGAGTGTTGGTTGCCGCGAAAAGCTCAATTTTCGTTTCATCTGACCATAGAACACGGTTCCAGTCAAAGTTCCAGTAGCGTTTAGCAAACTCCAGGTGCTTACGTTTGTGGTGAAATGACAGGAAAGGCTTTTTTCTGGCATGCCTTCCAAATAATTTGTTGGCATGGAGGTGACGTCTAATGGTAGTTTTGGAGACTTGATGACCCCAAGATGCTACTTTCCTCTGTAATTCTCCAGCAGTGATCCCTGGGGATTTTTTTGCCTCTCTTACCATCCTCCTCACTGTGCGTGGGGGCAAAATAAACTTGGGTCCCCTTCCAGGCAAGTTTGTAACAGTTCCAGTTGCTTTGAACTATTGCCCTAATGGTAGATATGGGCATTTCCAGGTGAGTAGCTATTTTTTATAGCCATTTCCTGACTTATGAAGTTCAACACACTTTTCTCTCATTTGATTTGTGTGTTCTCTTATCTGTGTGTGTGTGTGTGTGTGTGTGTGTGTGTGTGTGTGTGTGTGTGTGTGTGTGCGCGCGCACAGTGTAGGTGTGTGTGGTGATCACAGTGACCGAGCTGATCTGCACTCCCAGGTCTCTGAAGTAGAAGTGTGTGTAGTGTAAGTGTGTGTGTGTGTGCGTGCGCGCAGTGTAAGTGTGTGTGTGTGCAGTGTAAGTGTGTGTGTGTGTGTGCGCGCAGTATAAGTGTGTGTGTGTGTGTGCGTAGTGTAAGTGTGTGTGTGTGTGTGCGCAGTGTAAGTGTGTGTGTGCGCAGTATAAGTGTGTGTGTGTGCGTGTGTAGTGTAAGTGTGTGTGTGTGTGCACAGTGTAAGTGTATGTGTGTGTGTGCGTGCGCGCAGTGTAAGTGTGTGTGTGTGCAGTGTAAGTGTGTGTGTGCGCGCAGTATAAGTGTGTGTGTGTGTGTGTGTGCGTAGTGTAAGTGTGTGTGTGTGTGTGTGCGCAGTGTAAGTGTGTGTGGTACTCACAGTGACCCAGCTGATCTGCGCTCCCAGATCTCTGAAGTAGAAGGTGGCAGTGGTCCCCACAGGGAGCTGCTGCAGCACATCCTCATCCTTCAGAGATTTACCCTCTGAGAAAGGAGTAATAGTTATACCACTCGCTTCTACCACACACTTATACACAAACAAACACACACACATATTTATACCACACACATGCACTTATATACATATACACACACACATCACACATGTACGCAAACACACACGCGGGTCTGCCCTAGTTCAGGGCACTCATACCACAGGAGGGCTGGGTGATATACCCCAATAATAAATATTGAATATTTTTTGACTGCAATAATGTTCATCGCCACCACGTGGTGTATTGCCTTTCTTTTCATCTCTTTTTCTTTATTTGTACCTGATGCGGTAGTAGACATCCAACCGTCATAGACCACATGAAATGCTTCTGGACAAAAACGTCACCGCTGATATCTATTGGGTGTTTATAAGACAGCCAATCAGCAGCAAGGTCGTACAGCTTCCTTGTGATCATGTGATGTGATTGAGTGGGTTTGATTTAGTGAACCGGTGCGCCGTTACGCCGTTACGCTCACATTGGTGATGCTCCTCTGCGAACACGGGCGAAGGAGGGGCTTTCTTGTTCATCTAAATCGAACAGGAACCAGCGCAAACACGGCTCAACAAACCTTAATCGCTGCGAGGTCGTCGTCATCATAACATTACGCCGCCCGGCGCATCACGAGTACGCCGGTTCTTTTAAATCGCACGCAATCAGCGCTAATACGGTCCATGCCCGGGCGCTAAATCGATCCCGCCCTTTTTGTCAATAATATGGAAGCTGCGAGGGCTTGCTGCCGATTGGCAGTCTTGTCAACACCCAACAGATTGTCAGCAGTGATGTTTTTTTCCGGAACCATTTCAGGTGGCCTCTGAAGCTTGGTTCTTTACTACCACATCGGGTATGATTAAATAAAAAAATGAGAAAGAAAGGTGTTACCACACACGGCGGCGATGATTGTTATTAAACTTAAAAAAACATTTGATAATTATCATTGCAGTATATCGCCCAGCCCTGTAACACAGACAGAAACACTCAGGTAAATGTAAGTACTCAGAGCCCATTGGCTCAGAAAAAAGGCACTGTACTGTAAAAACCCCCCAAAAAAGTGAATCTTAACAAGTCTTATATTTTGATTTTAAATCTTATCTCTATGACATTTTTGCTAAATAAGACAAAAAGATTGCCAATGAGGTGTTTTTTTTTTTTAGACTCAAAGGGGTAATATAATTTCACTTGTCAGCGCAAAAAAATACTTAAAACAAACTAATATTTTCTACTTGAGGGAAAAAAAAAAAAAAAAAAAAGATTTTAAGTCTCATTACAAGACTAAAACACATTTTTTGCGGTGTGGCTGTGCAGATTCTGCGGAGGAGGGCTGTGAACGTGCGACTCACTGGCATCCAGGCGGATGGACTGTCTGGCCGGGTACCACTGTGGGTCTGAAAAAGACACAGAGAGACGAGACTAGGTCAGCACACAGAAAGATAATCAGGTCTGTCCCCCAGTGCTACACACTATACGATGTACGGTGTCCATAGGGGTAGAGCCACAACAGAGCAGAGACTGTCAAGGGCGGAGCCTAAATAGAGTGGAGCCTCAACAAAGCAGAGCCCCGATTGGTCGGAGACCTTGGAGGGCAGAGCTTCCATAGGGTGGAGCCTCAGCAGAGCAGTGTCCCTATAGGTTAGTGTCCTAAAGGGGTGGATCCTCAATAGGGTGGAGCCTCAACAAAGCAGAGCCCCGATTGGTCGGAGACCTTGGAGGGCAGAGCCTCAGCAGAGCAGTAGGTTAGAGTCCTAAAGGGGCGGAGCCTCAATAGGATTTAAGAAAAGCAAGCCTGCTTAGCGGTTTCTTTTAACTACCCTGTTGAGACGAAGCGAGCCACTGCTAACTCTTCTCCTGCTGGTGACTCCTGATCTCCCCCCCGTGCCGATATGCACTACAACCGCATGGCACACAGCAGGTGTAAAGCAGAGATTAGGGACGAGCTGCAGGCACAGCGCGGGTCCAAATGTTGATCATTCTAATGGCGGTGAGTAATTAACCATCGATATAGGGAGCACTGTGCATGGTGCGCGGACTCCATCCCGCTAACACCTGACCTCCTGTGGCTAAGCCTTACTTATCATTCAGTTTAATTTTGAACACAGCACTCTTAATGCCAAAGTATCCCATGGTGCTCAACGGTTAAATAATAATCAACAAAACACATCGGAGCTCAGTCAGTCACATACACATTACAGAAAGGTTTCAGTTTGCTTTTAAAAATCAGGACAGTGTCCACATCTTGGTTTGTAGCCGGAAGCAGGGAGTTTAGCCCGTGTAGGACTTCAGCCCCACTGAATTGAGAAGATACCTGGGCACCAGTAGTCTAACATGCAAGGATATGAGTGGCATGTTTTTTTTAAAAGATTTGGGGCTGATCATGTCCAATTTCCACCCTAATTTGAAATGTCCAATTAGCTATTAGTGGCAGCATCCATGCACAATCTTCACCGTCGATTCGGGAGAGTGCAGACTGTCCTCCGAAACGTGGTGTCACCAGCTAGTTCTTTTCACACCGCAGCCCATAGCCGATTTCATAGAGCGGATTCGGAGCAAGACCTGTCATATGTGGCTTTGGCACGCAGTCCACAGGTGCCCACTCAACCAGCGCATAGGGGGGAGGGCTAGAGCGATGCAACATGGCCCACTAACCGAATTTACCCTCCTGTACCCTGGGCGACCCTGGAGCTACCGGCCACAGTCGGCACTGGCACGGTCCGGATTCAATCCCAGACCCTGGGGCTCATCCGTGCACCTTAGCGTGTGGTGCCTTAGCCTGTGGTGCCTTAGCCTGTGGGGCCTTAGCCTGTGGGGCCTTAGCCTGTGGGGCCTTAGCCTGTGGGGCCTTAGCATGTGGTGCCTTAGCCTGTGGGGCCTTAGCGTGTGGTGCCTTAGCCTGTGGGGCCTTAGCGTGTGGTGCCTTAGCCTGTGGGGCCTTAGCATGTGGGGCCTTAGCCTGTGGGGCCTTAGCCTGTGGGGCCTTAGCGTGTGGGGCCTTAGCGTGTGGGGCCTTAGCGTGTGGTGCCTTAGCGTGTGGTGCCTTAGCGTGTGGGGCCTTAGCCTGTGGGGCCTTAGCGCGTGGTGCCTTAGCGTGTGGTGCCTTAGCGTGTGGGGCCTTAGCCTGTGGGGCCTTAGCGCGTGGTGCCTTAGCGTGTGGTGCCTTAGCGTGTGGTGCCTTAGCGTGTGGTGCCTTAGCGTGTGGTGCCTTAGCCTGTGGGGCCTTAGCCTGTGGGGCCTTAGCCTGTGGGGCCTTAGCGTGTGGTGCCTTAGCCTGTGGGGCCTTAGCCTGTGGGGCCTTAGCGTGTGGCGCCTTAGCGTGTGGGGCCTTAGCGTGTGGTGCCTTAGCGTGTGGTGCCTTAGCGCGTGGTGCCTTAGCGTGTGGGGCCTTAGCCTGTGGGGCCTTAGCGTGGTGAATGAGCCACGCAGCAGCCCTTAAGTGCCATGTTTGATAATCTACACCACAGGTCAAAAGTTTTAGTACACGTGACTTGTGTTTTAGTACTCTGCTTTTAGTGTCATTTCAGCAGTTTAACTTTAGTAAATAACCTCAAATGGCACAAGGCAAGTGAACAGTCAGAAGTTAAAAATAATCTTTTACTTCACAGGATAGTAACCAAAATTTGCCGTTCACAAAAAATACAAAATTTGGCAAAATAAACAGGTGAACAAATTCTCTCCAATTTCCAAAAAAGAGAAGTAAAATCAAGCTAGTTTGGGATAAACTGGACAGAAAGGTCTCAAGGACAAGTGACCCAAAAAGTGCTCGTGTGAACTATCAGAACCATATGACTGCTTGTAGAAACAAATGACATGAATATGCTCAGCAGTTATTACTGCAAAAGGTGGCTATTTTGATTTAAAATTTGGATAATTTATTTTGTAAAATAAAAGGTTTTTACAGTTTTTCTCAATCGCTTGGATGCATTTCTTGAAACTCTAACCACATTCCCAAAACTCTAAGTGCAATCCCCAAAACAGTAAAATAATTTTTCATAACACTATACCACCCGTTCAAAAGAAACTATAACAATCAAAATGATAACCACATGCGTCAAAAGACACTGAGTCAGTCAATCGCTACAACAATGTCACCAAATGTATAGCACCTTCTGATCATTGCGTAAACCCTGACACTCAAAATGCAAAGTATTAGCATCAAAACTGGACAGATATTGTGTACATAGTGTTGCTGTCAATGTAAAACAATTCCTGGACACACAAATTACGAGAAAAAACATGTTTATTATGTATCTTTTTCATCTATAGTATGGTTGTTTTACTTTTTTATTTTGTATTTTTTGTTTTTCACTGCTGCACAACCAATTGTCCCTCTGGGGACACTGCTTCTTGCTCCATTTTTTTGCACTGGAACCCTTAGCATTTATATATGTTTGTGAGTATTGTGTTCACAATTTGGGATGGAATTGACAGCATGTGTTCTCCGTTACTCTTCAAATGTGTGAAGGGAAGTTACTCACTCCAATCACCCATCATGCTGGCCTTATCTTTTGTACAAACACAATGCTCATTATACATAGTATTTTGCATGCAATGATTTACCCAATGAACAACTGTGTCATTGCGAATGGGAAATGTACATAGCCAATTGAGAAAAAAACAATCTGTTTTGACTGGAATGTCGATTGGAATGAGGATTGCATCTACACTATGACAACTGCGTTTAGTGTTTTGCATTCTGTGTGAACACAATGAGAAGTGAAATAGTGTATTGGCCAATTGCCTTAATGGTGTGGGGTTTTGAGGCACTGTTAAGAGAATGAGGTTAGAGTTTCCAGAAATGCATCCAAGCGATTGAGAAAAACTGTAATTATTATTATTATTTTTTTATATCTCTGATTGCTAGAAAGTTGTGGGTGTACTAAATGCGTAGGTAGCGTGTGTTTGCAATACTCACGGGACTTGTGGAACATAGACTTGATCTCCCCGATGGTGGCATTTGGCTCCACCTGGTAAGACGAGACAAAACACAGAAGCGTCTTTCAATAACTGCAACGCTTAGGTCAAAGAAACACGACCGCAACAACCCCACCATAATCTTACTATCAATACTGCAGGGGAAGCATTCTGAGAACCATGCAGGGTTTAATATCTCCAGTAAACAGACCGACAGTCTCTGAGGATCCTTCTCCATTTTTTAACCCAACCATTACACATCCAGTTTGTCTGATAGAGTAGATTTGTTACCGTAATTACTTTAAGAGCAACTGCAATTACACTTAATCAAGGGAAAAGATTGCTAACTTCTACTGAAAGGTCAAGGCTGCATATGTGTGTGTGTGCGTGCATGTGTGTGTGTGCTCGTGTGTTTGTACACGCGTGTGTAGGTGATAGAATCTGTTTGTGTTTGACATTGCTCATTGATCATGTGAATCACAGCCAAAGGCTCAGATATCAGGGCATGGAGTGATGGAGGCTGGGCCCTCTGACTGGGCCGGGGGGGGACACTGTGCTTTGATTAGCAGTAAATCTAGCCGTCTGGGCATAAAGACACTAAGTGAACATGCAGATCCCAACAGATAGATCTAAACGTGAGTGAGTGAGTGAGTGAGTGAGTGAGTGAGTGAGTGAGTGAGTGAGTGAGTGAGTGAGTGAGTGAGTGAGTGAGTGAGTGAGTGAGTGAGTGAGTGAGTGAGTGAGTGAGTGAGTGAGTGAGTGAGTGAGTGAGTGAGTGAGTGAGTGAGTGAGTGAGTGAGTGAGTGAGTGAGTTACAAATTTTAACATCGCTCTTCACCGGAGTTGAAGATGTCGGGACTGATCTAGGACTACAAATCTTCAAAAGGCCACCAGAGAAGGGAAGGAGAAGATAATGAGGGGGAGGAGTGAGGCGACGACTGGGAAGGCTGATGCAGTTCGGTGCTCCGTGTTGACAGTGGACAGAGACCGCAACACTGCATGTATGGAGGAAAGTTGTGGAGGCGGAGTTTGTGTGTTGGACTGCTTGATAACACTGGACATCTCGGGACAGCGGGGGCTATTTTTAATCATGGCTGTATTCCACTTTAATTCATTTAATTAGTTTGATTAATGCAACGATTCTATTTAATATCTTTATTTGATATGTTTGTTTGTGTGTTGTGGGTCTGCCCCACTGTCTGATTTTTTTGTTGTTGCTGGTGGCTACAACTGAAGTTCCCTAACGGGAAAATAAAAGTTATTCTATTCTATTCTATTCTATTCTATTACTCTTATGTTTACTCTTGTGCCTTTCAATCGCCAGTGACAAAGCTTTATCACCTCTGCCCTTTGATGCAAGGAGACAGAGAGAATACCAAAAGCCAGCCAAACTCCAAAGCTGCCAGAACTCTTAGGGTTGCCAGATTTTCTAGAAAGTCGGGACAAGAGTCGTGCATACGTGCAGCTGTGTGCGCTCAGCATGTGGCCACTGAGGGTACTTCACCTGTATTTCGCAAAAAAAGAAAGGCGGACTGAGATCATTAGATGTAAATCATTGCACACGCTCTTAGTGTGAAACGTAAAACTTCATCCCATTTTACTAATAGCCATTGACGTAAATTGAAGACATATTTTCTGGTTTCCTCCTTGTTTCGGAAGAACAATTTAGGCTTTTTAAAGCGTGGTTTCTGATAATCAGATCCACAGTGTGCTGGGAATTGATGGACAACAGACAAAATGTGTGAACATAGACACTTTTAGAGTGGAATAAGTGTCACACTGTGTTTCACTAAAAGTGGCTCCCCCTGACCGGCAGGCCTTAATGAGGGAACACGTTATGTGAACCGCTCCTTATTAAAACAGTCAGATTCACTCTCAGACATGGAATTAAAATGCTTTCATGGAATGCACACTGAAACCAGCGCACCTGACAGGCATTAGGCTGTTTTGAATGTGTCAACTGAAAGCGGACAGTAAGTCATGTTCTCCGTGTATCATATTGTGCCCTCCTTCGACCCTTCCCACGATGCACCAGTTGGGTCCTGACCCACGGTTTGGGAAACGCTGTCTAAGTTTACAGATATGTACAGGAAGCGCATGTGTATACGCATACACGTCTTTATGGTCCAGGTAACCAGCACGCCATTTATTCTGACCTGTCCTATTTGCTGCACGCTGAGCCAAAGACTTAGGGAACATCAGCAAATGACATGCATCATTACGCAACGGTGACTGTACCCCATAGACCGTATAAAAAGGCTGTGCCCACACTGTGGTCGGTAGCGATGACTGACGCTTTCCTTTTCATAGGCCTTTAGGGACAATTTTATGAATTCACTGTTTACTGAGTCGAACGACTTTAAATTTACCAAAATTATAAAGAAGAAACTCTGGCAAGCCTACGGACTTTACACCTGACCCTCTGCCCATTTTAGCGTCGCCCGAAATCCGTGTTGGGCAGAAATTCAGTTCAAGTGCTCCAGTATTCTAAAGCTTTGGGTCAGAAACCATATGAGAGTTTTTTTCTTACCTTGTCCAGGAAGCAGAGCTTGTCCTTGGTCTTGGCATCCAAGATCTCCACCTCAAAGAAAACAACAGCTTTCTTAGCCTTTTTGGCGGGTTTTGGGCGTTTGGCAGGAGCGGGCGCGGCTGCGGAAGGTGGCGTAGCCTTTTTAGGCAGGGTGGCCTCTAACGCCAGGGCATCCATGACCTCTGCACCTCACTTCCTCTCCTCCTGCTGATTGTACCCCTCTAACTCTCTCTCTCTCTCTCTCTCTCTCTCTCTCTCTCTCTCACTCACACACCCCAACCTCAGTCCACTCTTTGTCCTCTCTCTCTCCCACTTCCCCAATCCACTCCTGTGCTTCTCTCTCTCTCTCTCTCTCTCTCTCTCTCTCTCTCTCTCTCTCTCTCTCCCCGTTGTCGGCTGCCGTACGGAGGAACACGCTGTCAGCTGCTGGAATAAATCTCCCCCCCCACCCTCCTCCTGACCGCCCCCCTGGCAGCTTTTTATAACCCCCGGTCTTCCCCTCAGGGCTCAGGGCCAGCACGTCAACGCTCCCTGCGTACGACACCCCTCAAAATCCCACAGAAACAGAGCCACTCCCTCCCCAGGAAGAAGAAACGAGAGAAAAGAAAGAAAGAAAAAAAATTTTAAATGAAAAAAATCAGAAATCAAGTAAGTGGAGAGAGTTTGCGCTCTCTCCCAATTCGTCGTCCGGGACAAGTGCACAGTGGAAAAGTCAGCTGGACAGAATAGAAGGGGAGGAAACATAACTCCCCCCACGCTCCCCCCCCCCGCCCCCCCCGACACCTGCAGAGCTACCCCATCAGGCTGGAAATGTGAGCTCTGACTGACGGCTTCGTCAGGGCAACGCCCCCCCCACCGGTGGATAAATTTAAACCCTGCTTCCCCGCCCCACTTTCTGCTGACTCCTCCCTTTGTGATTACCATTCGCAGATATGAACAATTACTGTCATTAGTACACAATTAGTTTCCTGATTCTCCTATATAAAACTTATTAGACTGCAATGGCAAGGCGCAAGCACTCAGCACGCACGCACGCACTCAGCACGCACGCACGCACTCAGCACGCACGCACGCACGCACGCACGCACGCACGCACGCACGCACGCACGCACGCACGCACGCACGCACGCACGCACGCACGCACACACGCACACACACACACACACACTCTCTCATGCGTGCCTGCTCAGACACTCTCCGGGGGTGATAATGCTCTAGACTTGTAGCTTAGTCAACACCCCCCCACCCCCACCCCCATCCCCTGGCTTTCCCAACATGTTCCTCACATTACCCCTCTGTCTCCACCCTTACACCCCTCTGTCTCCACCATTACACCCCTCTGCCTCCACCCTTACGCCCCTCTGCCTCCACCCTTACGCCCCTCTGCCTCCACCCTTACGCCCCTCTGTCTCCACCCTTACGCCCCTCTGCCTCCACCCTTACGCCCCTCTGTCTCCACCCTTACACCCCTCTGCCTCCACCATTACACCCCTCTGTCTCCACCCTTACACCCCTCTGCCTCCACCCTTACGCCCCTCTGTCTCCACCCTTACGCCCCTCTGTCTCCACCCTTACGCCCCTCTGTCTCCACCCTTACGCCCCTCTGTCTCCACCCTTACGCCCCTCTGTCTCCACCCTTACACCCCTCTGCCCGTCTCCACCCTTACGCTCCTCTGTCTCCACCCTTTTGCCCCTCTGTCTCCACCCTTACACCCCTCTGCCTCCAGCCTTACGCCCCTCTGTCTCCACCCTTACGCCCCTCTGCCTCCACCCTTACGCCCCTCTGCCCCTCTGTCTCCACCCTTACGCCCCTCTGTCTCCACCCTTACACCCCTCTGCCCCTGTCTCCACCCTTATGCTCCTCTGTCTCCACCGTTTTGCCCCTCTGTCTCCACCCTTACACCCCTCTGCCCCTCTGTCGCCACCCTTACGCCCCTCTGTCTCCACCCTTATACCCCTCTGCCCCTCTGTCTCCACCGTTACGCCCCTCTGCCTCCACCCTTACGCCCCTCTGCCTCCACCCTTACGCCCCTCTGCCTCCATCCTTACGCCCCTCTGCCCCTCTGTCTCCACCCTTACGCCCCTCTGTCTCCACCCTTACACCCCTCTGCCGCCACCCTTACGCCCCTCTGTCTCCACCCTTATACCCCTCTGCCTCCACCGTTACGCCCCTCTGCCTCCACCCTTACGCCCCTCTGCCTCCACCCTTACGCCCCTCTGTCTCCACCCTTACACCCCTCTGCCCCTCTGTCGCCACCCTTACGCCCCTCTGTCTCCACCCTTACACCCCTCTGCCCCTCTGTCTCCACCCTTACGCCCCTCTGCCTCCACCCTTACGCCCCTCTGCCTCCACCCTTACGCCCCTCTGTCTCCACCCTTACGCCCCTCTGTCTCCACCATTACGCCCCTCTGTCTCCACCCTTATGCCCCTCTGTCTCCACCCTTACGCCCCTCTGTCTCCACCCTTACACCCCTCTGCCCGTCTCCACCCTTACGCTCCTCTGTCTCCACCCTTTTGCCCCTCTGTCTCCACCCTTACACCCATCTGCCCCTCTGTCTCCACCCTTACGCCCCTCTGCCTCCACCCTTACGCCCCTCTGCCTCCACCCTTACGCCCCTCTGCCTCCACCCTTACGCCCTTCTGCCTCCATCCTAACGCCCCTGTCTCCACCCTTACGCCCCTCTGTCCCCACCCTTACGCCCTTCTGTCTCCACCCTTACACCCCTCTGTCTCCACCCTTACACCCCTCTGCCCCTCTGTCTCCACCCTTACGCCCCTCTGCCTCCACCCTTACGCCCCTCTGTCTCCACCCTTACGCCCCTCTGCCTCCACCCTTACGCCCCTCTGCCTCCACCCTTACGCCCTTCTGCCTCCATCCTAACGCCCCTGTCTCCACCCTTACGCCCCTCTGTCCCCACCCTTACGCCCTTCTGTCTCCACCCTTACACCCCTCTGTCTCCACCCTTACACCCCTCTGCCCCTCTGTCTCCACCCTTACGCCCCTCTGCCTCCACCCTTACGCCCCTCTGTCTACACCCTTACGCCCCTCTGCCCCCCACCCTTACGCGCCTCTACCCCCACCCTTACACCCCTCTGTCTCCACCCTTACGCCCCTCTGCCTCCACCCTTACGCCCCTCTGCCCCTCTGTCTCCACCCTTACGCGCCTCTGCCCCCACCCTTACGCGCCTCTGCCCCCACCCTTACGCCCCTCTGCCTCCACCCTTACGCCCCTCTGCCTCCACCCTTACGCCCCTCTGTCTCCACCCTTACGCCCTTCTGTCTCCAGCCTTACGCCCCTCTGTCTCCACCCTTACACCCTTCTGCCTCCACCCTTACGCCCCTCTGCCTCCACCCTTACGCCCCTCTGTCTCCACCCTTACGCCCCTCTGTCTACACCCTTACGCCCCTCTGTCTCCACCCTTACGCCCCTCTGCCTCCACCCTTACGCCCCTCTGCCTCCACCCTTACGCCCCTCTGCCTCCACCCTTACGCCCTTCTGCCTCCATCCTAACGCCCCTGTCTCCACCCTTACGCCCCTCTGTCCCCACCCTTACGCCCTTCTGTCTCCACCCTTACACCCCTCTGTCTCCACCCTTACACCCCTCTGCCCCTCTGTCTCCACCCTTACGCCCCTCTGCCTCCACCCTTACGCCCCTCTGTCTCCACCCTTACGCCCCTCTGCCTCCACCCTTACGCCCCTCTGCCTCCACCCTTACGCCCTTCTGCCTCCATCCTAACGCCCCTGTCTCCACCCTTACGCCCCTCTGTCCCCACCCTTACGCCCTTCTGTCTCCACCCTTACACCCCTCTGTCTCCACCCTTACACCCCTCTGCCCCTCTGTCTCCACCCTTACGCCCCTCTGCCTCCACCCTTACGCCCCTCTGTCTCCACCCTTACGCCCCTCTGTCTACACCCTTACGCCCCTCTGCCCCCACCCTTACGCGCCTCTACCCCCACCCTTACACCCCTCTGTCTCCACCCTTACACCCTTCTGCCTCCACCCTTACGCCCCTCTGCCTCCACCCTTACGCCCCTCTGTCTCCACCCTTACGCCCCTCTGTCTACACCCTTACGCCCCTCTGTCTCCACCCTTACGCCCCTCTGCCTCCACCCTTACGCCCCTCTGCCTCCACCCTTACGCCCCTCTGCCTCCACCCTTACGCCCTTCTGCCTCCATCCTAACGCCCCTGTCTCCACCCTTACGCCCCTCTGTCCCCACCCTTACGCCCTTCTGTCTCCACCCTTACACCCCTCTGTCTCCACCCTTACACCCCTCTGCCCCTCTGTCTCCACCCTTACGCCCCTCTGCCTCCACCCTTACGCCCCTCTGTCTCCACCCTTACGCCCCTCTGCCTCCACCCTTACGCCCCTCTGCCTCCACCCTTACGCCCTTCTGCCTCCATCCTAACGCCCCTGTCTCCACCCTTACGCCCCTCTGTCCCCACCCTTACGCCCTTCTGTCTCCACCCTTACACCCCTCTGTCTCCACCCTTACACCCCTCTGCCCCTCTGTCTCCACCCTTACGCCCCTCTGCCTCCACCCTTACGCCCCTCTGTCTCCACCCTTACGCCCCTCTGTCTACACCCTTACGCCCCTCTGCCCCCACCCTTACGCGCCTCTACCCCCCACCCTTACACCCCTCTGTCTCCACCCTTACGCCCCTCTGCCTCCACCCTTACGCCCCTCTGCCCCTCTGTCTCCACCCTTACGCGCCTCTGCCCCCACCCTTACGCGCCTCTGCCCCCACCCTTACGCCCCTCTGCCTCCACCCTTACGCCCCTCTGCCTCCACCCTTACGCCCCTCTGTCTCCACCCTTACGCCCTTCTGTCTCCAGCCTTACGCCCCTCTGTCTCCACCCTTACACCCTTCTGCCTCCACCCTTACGCCCCTCTGCCTCCACCCTTACGCCCCTCTGTCTCCACCCTTACGCCCCTCTGTCTACACCCTTACGCCCCTCTGCCCCCACCCTTACGCGCCTCTACCCCCACCCTTACACCCCTGTCTCCACCCTTACGCCCCTCTGCCTCCACCCTTACGCCCCTCTGCCCCTCTGTCTCCACCCTTACGCGCCTCTGCCCCCACCCTTACGCGCCTCTGCCCCCACCCTTACGCCCCTCTGCCTCCACCCTTACGCCCCTCTGCCTCCACCCTTACGCCCCTGTCTCCACCCTTACGCCCTTCTGCCTCCACCCTTACGCCCTTCTGCCTCCACCCTTCTGCCTCCACCCTTACGCCCCTCTGTCTCCACCCTTACGCCCCTCTGTCTCCACCCTTACGCCTTATGCATCTTACACGTATCAAACAAGGCAACAAGCGCGGAAGAAGCCCTTCTCCCATTGGGGCATTTGTATTAGCCTAATTGGCACAGTGGTGGTTCATCAACAGACGAAGAGAGCAGGCTAGATGGGAACTCATAACAACGGGCGCGTTTGATCTCCTCGTCGCTTCGTTGACCTTCTCGGTGTTGGCATCTGTGCCGTCGTGTTTCCATGCCCCCTGGAGGGAGGAGCGCACACACACACACACACAAGGCCCATGTAACCTTCACGCAGAAAACACAGCACTTTCTCCTCTCTACAAACTGGCTGGGAAAAGGTCAGAGGTCAAGGGTCAGAAGGTCCCGGTCTCTGGAAGTGACACTTGGGGAGCCTCTGGGGATGCCGGTGGGGAGGAAGACGGGGCAGGACGAGTGCTGATATGAGAGTGCTTCGGGGAGGCCGTAGCTCGGCAGTTGGCGAGAGAGAATGCCAGGTGGGGCGGGACGGGTGGGGTGGGGTGGGGGGGGTGCTATTATTTAGAGCGGAGGGCATGTGCAGTATGTAGTGTGCCTGTGGGCACACAAAGGGTCCGGGGCCTGGCCAGGGATGGAAATTACCGCAAGGATTATGACCATTAAAAATACCCGCACTGTCCCAGCCACTCTGTCCCCCCCCCCCCCCCCCCCCCCAACGGGGGCGGTCCCAGACTGACTAAGGGCTGGCTCCGCCCCTGTCTGGGACCGTCCCAGGTGCTCACTGCTGCACAGGAACATAGTGAACTGGGACACTGGACCTGTGTGATGGGACATCTTAACGTCACCTACAGGTATGCATATTCTCTCTCTCTCTCTCCTCTCTCTCTCTCTCTCTCTCTCTCTCTCTCTCCCCTCTCTCTCTCTCTCTCTCTCTCTCCTATCTCTCTCTCTCTCTCTCTCTCTCTCTGTCTCTCTCTGTCTCTCTCCTCTCTCTCTCTCTCTCTCCTATCTCTCTCTCTCTCCCTCCCTCCTTCTGTCCGTCCGTCCCTGTCCTCTCTCTCTCTCATACGCAGACGCAGACACACACACACACACACACACTTCAGCATTGTATACGAACCTGAAGCTGGTTTCCAGACAGTATAAGGTGTAGTGGGAACCCCAGCATGTGATATTTGGGGGAAAAGGAGACAATACCGGGGCAAACAATGGAAATTACTCTGCCCCTCTAAATGTGTGGTGTGGGGGGAGCACAAGTGTCACTCAGAGAGCAGTAGCAGGGGGCATGGCGGGGGGGGGAGGGGGGACTGTTATTCTGGAAGCTGTGTACCCCCCCTCTGGGGGGGTGGGAAGTATAAATAACCAGGCAGAGTGAAGTGGGACCCCACACGCGCACACACACACACACACACACACACACACACACACACACACACACACACATAAACAAGCACAAGGAAGGACAGAGTGCCTGACGTGGAGGAGTGTGTATACGGAGGGGCTCTCGTCTTCCCTCGTTTCTCTCAGACAGGACGAGGAAGAGGAGGAGGAAGGACAGGTGAGCCCGGCGAAAGCGGCGAAACACAAGGTCTTCTCCGCTAAACTCGACAGCATCTCCAGAGAGCTGTAACCCGCGGCAACAGGTCAGTGCTCTCATTTACATTCTACCCCCTCGTCCTGCACCCAGTAACCCCCCTCTGCCAGCACACTCCAAAATATGGAAACTACTCTGGAGAAAGTCTTTAGTGAAGATGTTTTTTTTTTTTTGTTTTTTTTTTAAACGGTGGTTCTACTCATTTTAAATGTGGACAATAAAGCTGGTGAGCGGAGATATTTTTGCGCTGTGGAAAGGCGAGGCAGTGGTGGATTCGGAGCGGAGGGTGGGCAGCCTTACAGCCGTCTTCTCGCCTCATTTATTAAGCATCAGCGATTCTGGAATTTGCAATGGCGCTCTTCACGCGCCGGTTTCGGGTGTCTGGAACATTTTGAACGACTGTCGTCTCAAGCCGAAGCTGCACTTTTACGACCGACCCAACCCCCCCCCCCCCCCCCCCCCCCCATGACACATTTGGGCAGAACTACTTTCATTCTCTGGCCTTGAATCAACAATTTGAAGGCATTACTTTTACTGCCCTCTGCTGTCAGTTTTTCGGTAACTACACCACGCAGTGTATGGTGCACGTCTGGAGAAGTGACGTATAGCTGAAATTTGTCGAAGGTTTGTACGCTTCTGCTCCGCGGTGCAGCAGCAGCTGCTGTTTTGTGTTGATCCAAATTAATTTTTCAGTTATACAATTATTTAATTCATTTTTCTGCAAGCAATAGGTTCTAAATCCAAACTTGTTCCACTCTCACCTGGTCATGGGCATCACATTTTATGTTTACATTACATTACGAGCATTTAGCAGTCGATTTTACCCAGAGACTTAGACAACTTTTAGCATTTTTACACAGTATCCATTTATGCAGCTGGATATTCCCTAAAGCAATTCAGGGTATACTACCTGGGAATTTCAGCCCAGTTCCTCCATTGAATATATCCTACACTGCCACCATAAAATGATCATGACATATCTTAATGCATTACTGTTGCTCACATTTTGGGCCTCGTTAAGTAGGCTACATAATTTATCTTTTCTTATATCAAAAAGTAAACTCAGACACTTTGAAACTCAACACGAGTCCAACTTCTCAGTGAGACCATTCGACATTAGAGATTAGGCTACGTTAGGTTCTCTGGTTTTAGTACCATTACAATATGTTTTACATTTTCAATGCCAAGTAATATGAGTCACATAGTTCAAACCTATGATTGCGTGAGTGGTTATTAAACCAGGCAGGTTGGATAAATACTTGTATCTGATTTATTCAGATTTAATAACATTTTGTTGAAATCTTCACTTGCTGCATGTTTTTCTTCCTTCCTTGAAAAGTCAACCAAATGCCTATATTCCAGTCACTTTGCTAACGGGCGAATAACTGTGCCGACGGCAAGCCTCTGAAGTCGCACGGATTCAGACAGTGACACGCTAACGAGGTGCTCTAACGCCCTCTAGCGTCACAAGGAAGAACAGGGAACCCAACTTCAACCGTTTCCGACCGTCACTCATTCTGCGAAGGGGAAGGGGAGGAGGAGATAATCGCGGAAGGCCACCAAACCGGGAAAGTCTGCTTGCAGTGATCAATATATTTTGCTGAAGCAGGCAATAAAATAAAAAAAAATTGATTTTTAATTAATTAATGAATCAGCATTGCACATGTGGCTATTCATTAGACAGGTTTTTATGGTAATAGATAATTCAATCAACTTGTGGTATCATTTTATCGCGTATTTTATGTGAAGCACTGCGAGTGTGTATGTGAGCTGCAATTGTATGAAATTACATTCATTGATTGATCATAGTGCACAATATATTTGATGTATTGTCCACCCATAGTGCACAATACATAGTGCATCAATATATTTTTTTCCACTCTGTCATGATATAGCCTACATATGATGCCATGATTGCATCTATAGCCTGTATTACTTTGTATTCTTATGTAACTTGTGTACCCGTAAAGATGATTACATGGTCTAACTTTAAGCAGACATATTGCCAGTCATTCCGCCTGTCCCAAGACTTTCTGTGTTCACACAGCCGACAAATCCCAGTGGCCCTCTTGAATACTGGTGATGAAGGAAGAGTAAATATGGGAGCCGCTAGCACTAGCTACAGGACTAGGATTACCCCGAGAAATGTATTTATAACCGCGTTAAGACAAGGGTGATAGCTACAGGACTAGGATTACCCCGAGAAATGTATTTATAACCGCGTTAAGACAAGGGTGAGCGTGTGTTTGGCGCTGTAAGAATGCAGTGCGCTAGAGCGCCCCTGTGTGTGTGTGTGTGTGTGTTTACGAGGACCAGTATCAGCATCCATTAAACCATTTTGTTTGTCCGAGTATCAGTAATGTACTGTGATATGTGCCAATTTCTCAAGAATTTCTCATTCCAGAAACTAGCCTTTTTGTAAGGAATTTTGCTAAATATTGCATATTCCATATAGGCTCCTCTGCGTATCGTAACAGGAATGTTTACATTAATAAATTAGCACTTCCGGGTTAAACAAGTAGTTGTAGCTGAAAAAAACGCTTTTAATAAGCTTAATAGCCCTCTGTAACTACAACACATCTTCCAAACGAGACAAATACGCTACATCACCCGATTTAGAGCCAGCCGTGTGATCGAGAAGTTAACGTTAGCTAACTAGACTAATTTATCTGTCAATAAGGCCTATATAATAAACCAATAACTAGATCTACCACATTCCTAGTTAAATGCAGTGGTTTGCTAGTTAGTGGTAGACAATTGATTATCCTGATTCAGGGCCGTATCGGTATTTACAAGCTAGCTCGCTAAACGAGAATAAACATGAGAGTGACACTGCAACACGAGACACTGCAACATTTTACTGCAGCTAGCGTTACTAATTAAACTAGACAGCTACTGGGTACTAGTGCTTTATCATAATGTCAATGTAGGCTATCTTGTGTACCATTACGAAACATTGGAATGAGCTCGCATTTATTAGACCTTGCACACTAGATGGCGAGGAGATGTTATGTTGCTGACTCGGCTGGACAAAGCCTATGTGTGTGCGATCATGGAAGCTGGCACCACAAACCACGAGTATTAGTTGACTGATCGGCACATTCTGGGTGCACTTTAATCGATCTACGTGTCTAGAGGAACTTAAATGACATGTATACACACACACACACACACCGTGATATTTACGACACTGACAAAGTGCTACGCACTGCATTCAGTGTTGTGCGTGCCTTGCCATTTAACGTCGTTAGCATACTAGCTTAAACGATCACCTGGCTGTGACAACAGCGACCAGTTTTCCACATAGATTACCGTCCTCAATTGATCCATTTTACCCTTTGGGGGACACAAGCATCAGCATTACGATATTCTAATATTTTTCATTAATTTACAGGGAAGTTCTTTTCGAAATATAAAATGCAGTAAATCTGTGCAAGGTACAAAATTATCTACAAAGTTAGCTATCTTACCTCGTAGTGCTTCATCTTGGCAGTTTGAACTCCCTTTTCTGCGCAAAGACTGACATTGACGCGATCCAATCAGAGAACGAGAAAGCCATGAAACTGTCCAGTGTGAAAACAGGCTACTCAGCCGCCAATCCCGTGCGGTAGACGACAAGGCAGCCAATGGGCATTGCCTACCTACTTCTAAAATAACGAATAGGAAAAAAATGATTCCACAATGGAGTGATGTGTTTGGGCTAATAGGTATGCAAACGTCCAGGTCGGGTGTGTGTCACATTGTGTTATACACTGAGATTCCCATACTTTGGAGAGCTTATGGTAAAACAGTCTTTTCAGCTTTGTTTTAAACGACATGCAGTGCTAGTATTGTAACGAACGAGGTTTGAGCCTGATCGCTACAGTCGGCTAGCTTATGTTTGTTTCTTCAGCGAAATCAAAGAAGCCATATTCATTGAGCGCGCTGTCGCAGCTGATCTTCAAACTCTAATGATGAGTTTATCCGTTGCAGACACGATGCAAACCTCACTTTAGGAATGGAAACCTAACATAACCTCAACTGATTTTGGTTTTCTTGGGAAACAGTTAAGGGCAGATGTTATCTTTAAATTATTTGGATGGACTCACTACCACTTCTTTTCCTCTGTTTGAGGTCCCCTCCAATTTTGATCGGAAGGTTGCAGTTCGAAAGCCTCTGCTTCCAGTCAGCATGGATTCGAAGGAGGCCAGTCAGTCAGAACAGATGACAAACTTTAATTATCAAGTAAATATTCACACCTGTTACTCGATTGCTGAATCTATGCACCTCTCCATGACTTGGGTTCTCTGTATAGTAGCTGATTAAAAAAAACTTTACCATGCAAAAATAATGAAAGCACAGACTATTGTGCTAGCATTAATTTTAATAGTAATTCTGATTATTGGCAGCAGGTCCAACTAAAGCCAGTCCAACTGCACCCTTCAGCCATGTACTTAACCTGAATTGGTTTAGTGATTATAAATGCAGAGCAGAACATTGCTAATGAAGATTTGTAAGCATATAATAACTGATGGAAGGCGGGTCTATAGCTATACAGGGATCTATGCATGCATGCATGCATGCATGCATTGTGTGTGTGTAAGCAATGTAAGTCAACCTGGCACAAATGCTCTCTAAGAAAAAACATACAGTAGGCCTACGTAACTCTTTAAAGCTTGCAATACCCATATGCCAAAGGTCTGTAAAAATCCTATAAAAATCACATATGCCATATACAAAACTTATAAAATAAATATGTGGTAGAGAACTAGCATATACATTTCAGACTAAAATTAAACAGTTCCCTAGCATACAGTATTGGAACAGCAAGGCCAATTCCTTTGTTTTTGCAATACACTGAATACATTTGGGGTTCAAATCAAAAGATGAATACGAGACAAGAGTTCAGAATTTCAGCTTTTATTTCCTGTTATTTACACCTACAGTTTAAGTCGGAAGTTTACATACACTTAGGTTGAAGTCATTAAAACTACTTTTTAACCAGTCCACAGATTTCATGTTAGCAAACTATAGTGTTGGCAAGTCAGTTAGGGACTAGATTTATCTGTAAATTATGCTGGAACAGTATAGAATACATGATTGGCAAAATGGCTGTAAGTCATCAAGGGTCTGAGGCAGGGGTGTCAAGATCCGGTCCTGGAGGGCCGCAGTGTCTGCTGGTTTTTGGTGCGTTTAAGCACAAGTGATTAATTTAAGTCACTAATTGGCTAAGAAGTCCACACACCTTGTTCTCAATGCTTTAACTGGGTGCTGATTGAAAGGAAACCACAAATACCTGTAGACACTGCGGCCCTCCAGGACTGGAGTTTGACACCCCTGGTCTGAGGTATCAAACGAGGCTCAAACCATCACTCTACTGCCAGATATGCAGTAGATATGGATGGATCACTTTAAGGGTAGTTTCTCCTGACAAATTTTCCTATTGAACTCTATGGAAAAATAAGTCAGGAGAAGAAACCCTTAAAGCGATCCATCCATATCTACTGCATATCTGGCAGCAGAGTGATGGTTTCAGGCTTGTTTGATACCTCAGACCCTTGATGACTTAGAGCCATTTTACCAAACATGTATTCCATACTGTTCTAGCATAATTTACAGCTAAATCTAGTCCCACCCCCAATTCCCATAGAGATCCATTCAAATGCAGAGACGTTATAGTATCGCTTGTTAGAGTACCAGAAAATAAGATATCAAGAGTCTTTTGATGTTGTTGGGTCACAGACATCAGGAAGTCATGGCATGCCAAGGATATGCGACCAAATATTAAAAATTTAAAGGCACAGTCAACTTAGTATATAAGTGTTTTCCATACTGTTCCAGCATAATTTACAGCTAAATCTAGTCCCACCCCCCAATTCCCATCGAGATCCATTCAAATGCAGAGACGTTATAGCATCGCTTGTAAGAGTACCAGAAAATAATATATCAAGAGTCTTTTGATGTTGTTGGGTCACAGACATCAGGAAGTCATGGTATGCAAAGAATATGCGACCAAATATTAAGTGTTATTTACTTTCATTTACTTAAATACTCTGTTCCCATACTTTTGCTCACCTAAAAATTGGGTGGTCTGATACCAAAGGTGCTATGTTCTAAGTAGTTTAACACATCTAGGTGTAAATACCAGGAAATAAAAGCTGAAATTCTGAACTCTTGTCTCATATTCATCTTTTGATCTGAACCTCAAATGCATTCGGTGTATTGCAAAAACAAAGAAATTGGCCTTGCTGTTACAATACTTTTGGACGGGACTGTACATGGTACTCCTTATTAAAAAAAACATTGAGAGATTGTATGAGAATTGTATACAAATGTATTATACAAATCAACATATAAATCAAACATATATTAGAGTTTTATAAAAACAACACCAAGTATGATCTTATATGATTCTTACAGATCTTTTGCATATGGGTAGGCTATTACATTGCTGAGAAGTGTGACTCAAGAGATCCAGAAACTTTCTGGGGTCACCTTGGCAACTAGAGGTATTTATTTATCTCTTTAAAACTCAAGTTAATATGTATTCATATGTCATTTGTGTATATATCTTTAGAACTCTGCCCCTAGATTCAGACGGAAACAAAACGACAGATTAGCAACGGGCATAGTTGACGTTAGGGGGCCTTGCTGATACGAGCAGATAGCAGTCGTGACGCACACCCGCACAGACGAGGGGCGGGAGAGCCGATCGAGTACTTTTGCGTGAAGGAAATTTGCGTTTCGAAGGTTCTTCTGCGGCCGAATTCTGGAACTTTCTCCATGGTTACAAAAAGAGCGACTGTCGCGTGCACTGATGCAAATATTGCATATGATCCTGCTGGATGTAGCAATATACTAAAGAGGTTCTTGCTTCTGAGTGATCGTCGACACTAAGCTCTAACAACTTGTCAGACTTAGGGTTTAAATAGCTCGCGAAGCGAATAGGCTCAGAAACTGAAACTGCAACAAAGTATCAATTGCTAACTTTAGCTAGCTAGCTGCAGTGCGTAGTTATCCAACCAGGCGTTCTGTTAGCTGAAGTTTGGATAGTTTTTTGTTTGCAGTCCGTGGCAACTTGGAAAAACTCTGCTGCGTTTATTCAGTATTCACTTAATCATTGAATACTAAATGGTTATAATGGGTAAAGATTACTATAGCGTATTGGGCATTAAAAAAGGCGCTAGTGAGGATGAGATAAAGAAGGCGTACCGTAAACAAGCTCTGCGATACCATCCGGACAAAAACAAGTCGCCCGGGGCCGAGGAGAAATTTAAAGAGATTGCAGAGGCCTACGATGTCCTAAGTGACCCAAAGAAGAAGGATATCTACGACCAGTTTGGAGAAGAAGGTATTTATTTTTCATTTGTTTGAAAATGGTGCAGTAAGCAGTTGAGTAACGTTAGCAAAGTCGGCGCGTTCTCTTGTCAAGTGAAATTTGAAAAACACGCAAGTTAAGCTAACGTTAATGTTAACTTGGTAAACTAACGTTTGCTAAATAAGTGCAATGTTAAGCAAAAATGAATCGATGTATCAATTTTCATGCATATCAAAGTCAAATTAGAGGGTATGCCTACCAGCTAGTCATGTAACTGTTAGCTAGTTAACGTTACAAACTTTGAGATGTAGGCTAAGTTAACATTACAGTTAATGTGATAGTATGTAGCTAGTTATCAAGTTCAAGCTAGCTTGCTATCAGATATCCATGGAACTAGCTAGCTAACGTTAACTTGGGTTAGCTAACGGTAGCTGGCCAGTCTGGCTTTAGAAACGACCTAGTTAAACACGGGAATCTGGGTGGAAGACAAATGTCATTTCGCACGTAATTACAAGGTGGAAAACAGTTTCCCGTCTGCTTTCGCTTGCTGTTACATAAAGCTAACAGCTAAAATACATTGAAAAGTTCCTGTGGGGTGGGCGTGCGATAAAGGAAGCTTCTGGAAGTTTTTTTTTTTTTTTTTTTTTAAATGAAGATAACATACAAGTAACAAGAAATGTAGGAAGTGCTCGTAGAATAAAAGGGTTACACCGCATATGTCAAGTCTTGTGTTTCTGGAAGGTGCCCCTGCTGGAAGTTTCTAGCCGCGTCACAGTAGGGCGGGGTTTTGGAGGCTATCACTCAGTGATCACAGCTATCAAGCAGGCCGCCGAACGACCTGTTCGCAACGCGGTGTCATTTCCGCCGTGACACGCCGGAAACAAGCCTGGCGATGGAACCAGGTCCAGCCCACTGCAGAGAAACCGCAGTGTCAAATGATAAACTGAATAAGACTGCAGGTTCTAGACAGAGTTAAGGTCTCTCTCACTCAATTTCTGTCCATTATTAATTATGTCACATACTCTATAGCTACATGTCTCTTACTCAGCTATGCGTCACTACATTGAAAGTGGATGTGGCTGGCCTGGTGATTCAAAAGTGTGTCAGTTGGGCAGATATTCTTCGGATGGGAGACGTGAGATTTCTAGAAGATTGGCATGTTGTAGCTGGCATGTTTTTATTGTTTTTTTGTTTTTTTTGTTGACTTTATTACCGTGAACAGAAACTCACCGTCAAAATGTGATATGAGGGAGAAGCTCCCCTTTAGCATTGAAACACTGCAAATGGTCACTGCTTTGGCGATAGTGGGAATAACAGGAACTTTCTCTCCCCTCAAGGCCTCAAGGGGAACACCTCAAGCGGCAGCTCCAATGGCACCAGCTTCAACTACACCTTCCACGGCGACCCGCACGCCATGTTCGCAGAGTTCTTCGGCGGCCGCAACCCCTTCGAAAACTTCTTCAACCGCAACGGCGGACTGGACGAGGACATGGACACGGACGACCCCTTCGCCAATTTCGGCATGGGAGGGATGGGAGGGATGGGGGGCATGGGCGGCTTCCCCCGGACCTTCGGCCCTCGTACGGCGGGGCCGGAGAAGAAAAAGGACCCCCCTGTGGTGCACGAGCTGAGGGTGACCCTGGAGGAGGTGCTAAGCGGCTGCACCAAGAAGATGAAGATCAGCCACCGGCGGCTGAACCCGGACCGACGCACCACGCGCACCGAGGACAAGATCCTCACCGTGGAGATCAAGCGCGGCTGGAAGGAGGGCACCAAGATCACCTTCGCCAAGGAGGGCGACGAGACGCCCACCAACATCCCCGCCGACGTGGTCTTCGTGGTCAAGGACAAGCCGCACCCCGTCTTCCGCCGGGACGGCTCCGACATCGTCTACCCCGTCCAGGTTTCTCTGAGAGACGTGAGTGCCCCCACCTCGATTCTGCCCGTTTATACTCGCACACCCAATAATTATACTGGGGAGTTCAGCCTTTTCTTAAAGGGGTAATAAACACTAAATCAAATATTTTGAGTTATAAAGCCGAGTATCTTGCCTCCATTTCATAAATCACATATATCCTATTGCTTAAAAAAACTAAAATGTAATTAAGCCGTGCCGCCGCATTCTGTGTCAAAAAATAGGCATGCGCTGAAATCCAAACTGAAACGTTTTGTTTGAGCCACGCCCCATTCGTGACGATAAAAAATGTAAAAAATGTTTAAAAAAATGTCTTTAGTCATGAACGGGTTAAGTTTATACTCACTATATACATGGAGGGATACAAATACTTGAAATATGTTATTTATGTTATTGAAATCTTCAGGATTGGTTTTATATTGTGAAGTGGCAGCAGGTAGTCGCGTAGCTTTAACACCCTCTCCCTCCCTGTCTGTCTGTACTCAGGCCCTGTGTGGCTGCACAGTCCAAGCCCGCACGCTGGGTGGCAGGACCGTTCCCGTAACACCACAGGAGGTGATCAAACCCGGGATGAGGAAGCGCGTGCCGGGGGAGGGGCTCCCCTTACCCAAATTTCCCGAGCAGAGGGGCGACCTGGTGGTGGAGTTCAGTGTGAAGTTCCCCGACAGATTGAGCCAGAGTGCCCGCGAGGCCCTCGGTCAGGCCCTGCCCCCCTCGTGAATTCGGCCGATCCCGGTGCTTTGGAACTGTGCCCATTTTCCGCTGCCCGTGATGGAGGGAGTTCCATTGTCTCCAGAAGTCGTCTGGGATCAGAGGTTCAACATTGGGCATGTTTTAAAATGTTTTTTTTATTTTATATTCTGCAGTTATTTTAATTCTCCCCTTTTTTTTTTTTGGGAGGGGTTTGTTTCATCTTTCAGAAATCAGTTATTGGCACTCCATTGTCTTCTCAAAACATTCCTGCACGATGGCTGCAAGGTTCCAGGGACAGCCATATCTCTCAGGCAAGCAAGCAGTTAGGCATCAGCACTTTGTCAAACTTCACAATGCCACAGAAGAACTATATTCAGCAGTAAGGCAGTTACAGGGTTCTCTTTTCCTATTCTTTTTGTTATCTGCAATATGTGAACTTTAAAATGGATCTCATGCACATATTCAGGTTAGGAAGTCAAGCTGTTTCATGAAATTTTTTTGGGGCAACATTTTGGAGACTTTCCAGTGAAACGAAAGTGATGTGTGTTGATGTGGGTGTTGTTGGGGGGGGGGGGGGGGATACACACATACAGATGCAGACCTGTATTGTGGGGTCAGCACAGACTGTGGTGGGACAGTGTTAAAAGCAGTTACCCTCACGCGAGCTGCACGTATCTCAGCCCAAGCAAAGGCACCTTTCATTGTGGCTACGCATTCTAATCTTTTATTAATATTTTTATTATTATTTTGAGACCTACACAAATGGGATTGCTGTTAGTATTGGGGAACAATTTATATTTTGGTTATTATAAAATATAAATGAAAAATGCTGCGAATCAAGGGCTTGGGTGTCGTGGTTACCAAAGACCCGGAAAAAGCTGTGTGAATGCGTGACTGAGTGTAGTGTGTAGCATGGCTGCTTAATTCCTTACCATTTTCTTTCTTGAACATCTCGAAAAACTTTTTCAGATTTGCAGTCAAAGGGATTTAGAATTTTTTTTTTTTCTCTCCTTTTGTTGCGCTTGCGTGTGATTTGTGGATCATTACATTTTGGTTTGAGAGAAGCGTTTGGCTTCAGTGTGGAGAACCTGGAGGCCTTTACTCCATTGGGGAATGAGGACTTACCTGCGCATACTGACCACGTACCTGTGAAAGAGTCGTGTGCCCTTTTTCCCCGCCTTTTCTCTTGCCTTGCTGTCTGCATTTTAGAAAGGTGTGTGTGAGGGTACGTCCCAACATTATTCACTCCCCACCTCCTTTCCTCCACTCCCCCACTACCACTCCTCTGCTACCCGGAAGTATGCAAAACTGCCTGAACGTTTTGAGTACAAGTATTTGCATGTACAGTATACAATGTACCTGACATTGCGGTTTGCGTCGAGAAATTAATTACTATATAACTATTAATACGTACTTAAGATGTAATCAGCAACATTAGGATTAAAACACAAAGATCCGTTTCCGGGGGCACGGAGTAGAGGAGGTGGTAGTGGAGGAAAGGAGGGTTTTTCGAGTATTAGGACGCACCCTATGTGGTGCTCACGTGCACCTGCAGATCAAGGTTATGAAGCAAAAATCCTCTGAAGCTCAGAGTAAACACTAGGGAACGCAGGAAACTCATGTGCATATGAATGCATTTTTCTTTAAAAAAAATAAAATAAAAAATGCAATGCTTAGGTTGTTATAGCCGCTGGACGTGTGAAATTTCACACCTTTGTGTAAAGTAAAATAGTAAAGGAAAAAAGTTAATTTCTTTTAATGGTCCAAAGCATAGCAGCTGACATTTTTGATTAAAATCTTTAGTTTTTCAGTAGCGCATATATATATATTTTTTTTAAAGATAGGTTTACATTTGCTTTTACAGTTGCATATTGGAATAAAGCAGAAAGGGGCACAACCAAGTTAGAAGGCTAGCGGAGAAAAATCTGTTTTGTGAATTCAAACTTCTTGTCATTCCAAAACTGTACATATATACATGTATATTTGTGGGTTTATTATAAGTAATTGTGACCTTTTCCTGACTGTATAATCAGGGTTAGTTTGCCAAGTTAAATTCGCTTTTTATTTGTACAGTGCTTTTCAGAAATGCTGTCACAAAGCCACTTTAAAGAAACACAAAAGACAGGAATAAATGTGGATGCAAAGAGCTGTGTTTGAGCACAGCTGCTAGCTTGAGTGAAGGGGTAATCCATACACAGTGTTGCCAATTCTTCAGAGAAGATTAGTCACCAGAGTCTTTGATATGGTGACAGAAATGGCTGGATTGTGGGGGGCGGGGGGGGGGGGGGTCTAGAGGCTTCAGAAGTCACATGGGTGCTCAGAATGCCGTAATACGTGGTGATGTAATCGATAATTTGGTAGCACTGTTTGTTGGTGCCCAGGTGGCAATTAAATTAAATTAAAAAAATAAATATGCACTCTAAAATAGAAAGTGTGTGTGTGTGTGTGGGCGGAGCCTAAAATTGGGTGTGTCTGGTTTGGGGTGGGGTGTCCTCCAGAGACACGCCTCAAGGGGCTCTTGTTGAAATAAACCAAATATTTATGTTAAAGGGCTTATGTCTACCCTCACTTTACTGCAAGTGATCTGGATGCTTCTACCACACATACTCTTCTATTCAGGTTAATGTCCAGCATTATCGTTTGTAAATGTGCTTTAGAATGCTTTGCACATGATGCAAGTTTTATTTTTAAAAAGACGCCTGTATGGTTTATTGTAAATAAAGTTTTCTTTCCTTATAAAATAATGCTGTTGCCTTTATTTTGCACATTGATCAGTGTTTTTGCTGGGTGATATCTGTAAAACTTTGATGCCGTGACCTACAGTAGTCATTCTTATAAAAATTGCTATGCTGTACAGCAGTGGTCCCCAACCCTGTTCCTGGAGATCTGCCGTCCTGTAGGTTTTCACTCCAACCCAAACAAAGCACTAATTCAACAGCTAGAGATCTCATTGAGCTGCTAATTGGTTGAATAAGGTTAGCCAAATTAGGTTTTAAATGGAAAAACCACTGCTGTACAGACCATATATAGTTATCTATGATGGTTTATATTGTATTGAAAGATGCAACGTCACTAAGCACCAGTGCAAGTTAACTATATACCAACAAAGAAGCAAAGTACAAATTACATCCAAGTCGTAAGAAGAGAAACATGAAAATATAATTCCATTCACTTGCAACAAGGTTTTACACTTGATTCAGGCTGTATCAGGTAAAGCCAGTGAAGCCAGGTGAGGTGTGTGAGGTGTGTGAGATGAGTGCGACTGGGACGATCGCAGGGGTGCGGCTGCAGTCTCCATGAACTGGAATATCAGCATTTCAGGTGTGAGGAATGTGGTTTCATTTTTCCCATTTTATGAAGAAGAACCTGCTTTAGAAAAATAAAATGAAATCTGATGGTGTGTTTCCCCTCAAACAAAGTAAGATCATTCTGGTCAAGTCACGGACTCAACTGGAGTTTCAAAAGAACCACAGAGATCCATTGAAACACTGTGACCATGTTGGAATAATACTGTCTGTTGTGGACTGTCACATATATTCCCCTGACTTTTATTGCTAATGCAATTCACAATCATCACCTTTCATATTGTGAGAGCAAACATTTGCCCCAAAGTATCATTTTATTTTATCATTTCAAGTCATCCATTTCTGCCTGAGTAGGATGATTTTGGACTTCCTAAAGAGACAACAGTGAAGAATGCAGTTTGTGAATAGTAGATTTAACTTGTGTCATTCATTCTTTGTGTATAAAGTGCTTGTGTTTATGAAATATTCCTCTTTGTAATTAGAATTTTTTTTTTGACATTTAGAATGTGTTGATTTCAAAGCCAAAGAGGCCAGACTCCGCGGTATCAGGAAAGAGAATGTAAAAACCACAGTGAACGGTGGCCAATCAAATTACAGTCAGCGTCCTATTCGAATAACGGTACAAACTGTCACCAGCATCTAAAACCTGTTCACATGCAGTTTGTGAGAACGTCACTGAAACATTTATTTTCTTCAGCATTTCGACCAGATATATACAGTTTGCATGCGACTGAGCCGTAATACAAGTGCGACCTCCCATGTAACTCAAGTCAGCAGAGGTGGAAATCCAGGGGACATAAAGTAAACGTCCTCCCCAGCATTTTGCTCCAATCACCTGGATTTGCTAATTAACATAATTATTCAGCGAGGAGGTAGAACTAATTAGTGAAATCAGCTGGCTGAGTCTATGGGTGGAAGAAACACATGGTAGGACTTTTACTTTATGTCCCCTGGATTTCCACCTCTGCACGTCGCAAAATTCACGAAACGTCTTTGTCGTTTCATAGTTCACCCTGCTTATATTGCAGGGGTCTTCAACCTTATCCCGCAAGGGCCCGGTGTGGGTGCGGGCTTTTGTTCCAACCAAGTAGTTACACACCTGATTCCACTAATCAATCACTAGAGTCTTTGCTAAGGACATTGATTAGTAGAATCAGGTGTGTAACTGCTTGGTTGGAACAAAAGCCCGCACCCACACCGGCCCTTGCGGGATAAGGTTGAAGACCCTTGTTATATTGAGTCCCTCAGTGTCCTTATGGGATACTGTAAAGCTGGTAGAAACTGGGTCTCAGTGCACAAACCAAAGGGCCACCATTACTGTGCAATAAAAGGGAACGGGCGGTAGCAGGGATGCACAACTCCGGTCCTGGAGGCAAGGGCCGTGTGCTGGTTTTCGTTCCAACCTTAGTTTTAGTTTTCAGACAGCTCTACAAACTATGCTGGCTCACTCCTGTACTTGAGCACAGTAAAATCTTTAGGATACA
Source organism: Synaphobranchus kaupii (assembly GCA_029718625.1). Lineage (NCBI taxonomy): Eukaryota > Metazoa > Chordata > Actinopteri > Anguilliformes > Synaphobranchidae > Synaphobranchus > Synaphobranchus kaupii. Next base: position 38,501,151 of record CM056381.1, on the reverse strand, counting down.
CTTGCAGTCTGCGGCTGTAGCTGGTGCTGGTGCTCATACAAATGTCAGATCGAGATATGATTGAGCCAATTAAATAATTAAGATGGCAGAAAATCCTGAACTGGATCGGCCCTTTTTGCACACCCTT
>CM056381.1:38493524-38496024 GCA_029718625.1 Synaphobranchus kaupii | reverse complement strand
CATCCAATCAGGGACGACATCCTCAGTTCCTGCAAGGTGAACTATTTAGTTTAGTTTTAGTTTTTTAATTGTATTTTGGAGCAGATAATAAGCCTTTTCTTCCTTTGTTTGTTTGTTTGTTCCTTTGTTGTGTTGTGCTTTATATCTTCTGTTCCTGTGGCACTGGAGCAAGATCTATCCTACTGGTCTCTATGGTAATTTAAATTATTTTCTGTTAGTTCTTTTTAGTTCATTACGAGCAATAAACCTACACTCATAAGTGAGTGTATGGCTTCTATTTGTGTTTCTATTTTCCATATCTTGTATGTATATTTATCAAACGTATTTAAGCTTAAATCCCATTGGGAATTTTTGACTTGTTGGTTAATTCCACCAAGTTCAATGGTGGAATTATTTTATCAACAAATTTGAAGATTTACGTAAATTTGGAGTGGATCATTACTTTTAATAACAGTTAATCATTTAAATTGTCTAATCCAATATTTTAATACATGTACAGCATTTAGGAGCATTTAGTTTATTGTTCCCTTGTGCTATCTTAGGAGTAAACAGTTTAAAGGGGATAATTTATAGTGGAGTGGGCTTGATTAAGAATTGCCAAAAACTAAACAGTGACAAGATCCTACTTGTCCAACAACTCCAAACAGAAAATGTAAAGTATTTAAATATTTCAGACATGTACAGCATTCAGCAGAGAGTGCTGGTTATTTTCAATATGCTGTCATTAATATCAGGGACTCCCAGCCAGACAGCCTCACCATGGTGGTCTCGAACTCCAGGGAAATGGCCCCTAGTGCATTGTCCAGGTTCCCCTTCTTGCTGGGGTCCAGAACCAGCCTCTCTGTGGGCTCGCTCAGTTTTCGGATGTCCCACCACAGCACCTGAGGGGAAAAAAAATCAAAGAAGAAGCTACGTGGTGTTCTGGGTAAAATAGAACAGCAGAATTGGCGACGCACGCAGATGGTGTGATAGAATACTGGAGTTAGGGATGCACAGGAGATGTGTATCGACAGATACGAAATTCTGACGTATGATTGGTTACCCACTGGGCCAGCTTCTCTGCATTCCAGGACCCCCCAGGTAGTCTGAGGGAAGCCTTGTACGTGTTATCAACCCTATTGTCTCTCACCTGCCATGACAGTATTCTATTAGCCCTGCTAATAAATCTAACTTCTAGCCAACAAGTGACCACTCAAAGAGCAAAGGCCACTGCTGGCACAACAGTCCACACTGCACTGCCAAACACATTGCACTGTACTGTAACATATCTGGCTCTTATCCTGAGTGACACAGATCAGGGATGAACTGCAGCACTTCCCTGGGGGGGGGGGGGGGGGGGATAGTACTCCCAAGCAAGGGTAAGACACGCAGACTTGATTTATAGTTTACAACAATTTATAAACTACCCTAAACAGAAGTTACGCAAACGAGAACGAAACGAAAACTGATGAGCATTAAAAAACGACGTTGGACAAACGGGAGAAAAGACCCACAGGCTCTGAAAACAAAAATAAAGAAATAAATAAATACTGTGGTGAGTAAAGTTGAATTCGGCAGTCACTTTCCCTCCCCTGGCGTGAGGTCCCCATGGTAACAGCAGCAGCAGCGACCGGGAGGCTCACCTGTCCGTCGGTGGAGGCGGAGAACACGTCGGTGCCCGTCTTTGACTGCATCCAGATGACCTTGTAGACGGGGTCCCTGTGGCTGTGCTCGATGGTGGACGTCTCCATGGGCTGGCTGCCTTTACGGGTGTCCCAGTATGCTGTACACACAAAAAAAAACAGACCCCCATTTTGAGATGGTGTTAGGTTATATTTTTATTCTTTTAACTCCGGGTCAGATTCACACCGAAGGAAGAAGTGTAAGAAAAAAAGCACACAGCAACAGAGTGCATCTCACCAGACAAAGAAGCACTTAAAGAGGCACAGCCTGCAGCCTTGCCTCGTCAGCAGTGCATTGTGGGAAAGGCCGAGCAGCTCTAAGGAGAAGGACCCACCTATCTGTCCGTTGTAGCAGCCACCGACCAGGACGTGGGAGTCTTTGGGGTTGTACTCCAGACACATGAGGGGGGACCCTGGTTTCACAGTCATCTCTGGCTTGTTGGGACTCTCTGTGGGGGTAAAATGTTTAGGGTAGAGTCGCAAACATTGGCTGGCCACTACCCCCGGCACAAAAGCCAGTCAACTTACATTGCTGCCGTTTAGCACAACTTATACAACCTTTTCCATTTTTGCACTGTATCCATTTATACAGCTGGATATCAGAGGTTGCGCTAGGATTTTAAACTGCCAGCCAGAATGTCCGGAATGATTACAGTTTGTCGGACATATGATTAAAAAAAACGGCCATATCTATTTTCAATGCATGAACGACAGGCAGGTGCATTTAATGATGTAGCCTAACAACATATGTTACAGCGTAGTATTATATTTTGGACTGAAAACGATTTGAAAATAAAGGAATATATAAATAATATAAAAATTAAATATTACAGCTTCGC
>CM056381.1:38459881-38493024 GCA_029718625.1 Synaphobranchus kaupii | reverse complement strand
CCTGCAGGGGGAGCAATGGAACCGAGTCCTCCGATACACTCATCTTGTCATAGTCAGGAGCTGGTAGTTGTCGGGAGTCTGTTGTACGAGTGTGTATGTGAGGTTCCCGCTAACTGTGTCATCACCCTGCAGGTGAATTCTCCCCCTGTCGGGTGAACAATGGGGGCTGCCAGGACCTGTGCCTGCTTACCTCCGAGGGGCGGGTCAACTGCAGTTGCCGTGGTGACCGCAAGCTCATGGAGGACAGCACCTGCTCTGGTGAGGAAGCCAACTTAGTAACAAGTGAAGGATGGAAGGATGTGTGCATTTAGCTGTCTGAGGGCTCGCAGCAGTGTCGAGAACAAACCCTGGGAAAGTATGTAGTACGTGCCTTGCCTTTAGCAGTCAGTTGTTTACTTGCTTCCTAAAGAACACAAAATGTTTCAAGAATCTGAGATTCCTATTTGGGTGTGAGATAACATGATGAGAAGGTATTTATCATTACAAACAAGTTCTTTCAAAATTAGAGAAGTATAGAAGTAACTTAGAGATAACATCCCCTGGAGGTTTTTGGTCAGTTGAAGAAAATATTATGAATGTGTGTGAATAATATTTTCAGAATATTCCAAATATAAATTTTGAAATTTCATATTTTCAGAACATTGCCCTTTCCCAATCAACATTGTAGTGACGTAATCTAAAATCTAAGTTCCTGTTTAGCCACTTAAGACCAGGGATAGCCTATTGTTTACATGCGCATTCCAAAGAAAAAGATCAGAATGTAAAAAGAACATATTTATTACTCTTCGTACAAACAAAATAAAGCAATGCCATGCCGAAATGGTAATGCAATATTCGATTACAAACCCCAATTCCAAAAAAGTTGGGACAGTATGTAAAATGCACATAAAAGCAGAAGACAGACAGGCAGTGATGTGTAAATTCTCTTTTACATATATTTAATTGAATACAGTACAAAGAAAAGATATTTAATGTTTTACCTTATAGCCTTTATATACCTCTCTATACCTTTATAGATTTTTTTTCCAAATTTTATGCCTGCAACACTTTACAAAAAATTTGGACAGGGGCAAAAAAAGACTGTGAAGTTCAAAAAAACACCTGTTTGGAACATTCCACAGGTAAACAGGTGATGCTATCATGACTGGGTATAAAATGATATAAAAAAACTCTTGATATCTTATCAACCCTTAAAGTGGATCACTTTAAGGGTTATTTCTCCTGACAAATTTTCCCATTGAACTCTATGGAAAAATAAGTCAGGAGAAGAAACCCTTCAAGTTATCCATCCATATCTACTGCATTTCTGGCAGCAGAGTGATGGTTTAAGGTTTGTTTGATACGCCAGACCCTTGATGACTTAGAGCCATTTAGCCAATCCAGTGTAATTTACAGCTAAATCTAGTCCTACCTCCCAATTCCCATAGAGATCCATTCAAATGCGGAGAGGTTGTATCGCTTGTAGGAGTACCAGAAAATAAAATATCAAGAGTCTTTTGATATTGTTGGGTTACAGACATTAGGAAGCCATGGCATGCAAAGGATATGCGACCAAATATTAAAAATGATCATTTTATTCTACATTGTTAAACTGTCCAATATTTTTTGATGCCTCAAAATGGGGGGGACTATGTACAAAAGGTTTTATAATTTCTAAACGGTTCATCCGATATGGATGAAAATACCCTCAAATTAAAGCTGATAGTCTGCACTTCAACTTCATTATCTTTTCAAACTCAAAGTGCTAGAGTACAGAACCAAAATAACAAAATATGTGTCACTGTCCAATGAATTATGGTGCTCACTGTAAGTCAGGAGAAACAACCAAGTGATCCCTGACTTACAGCCATTTAGCCAACCATGGGTTCCATACTATTCTTGTGTAATTTACAGCTTAATCTAGTCCCACCCCCCAATTCCCATAGAGATCCATTCAAATGCAGAGAGGTTATAGTATCGCTTGTAAGACTACCTGAAAAGATATCAAATTTTTTTTGATATCCTTTTATACCCAGTCATGATAGCATCACCTGTTTAGCTGTGGAATGTTCTAAACAGGTGTTTTTCGAACTTCCCAGTCTTTTTTTGGGGGGCGGTACTGCTTTTTTCTTTACCACATGAATGTCAGTGTTACCGCAGCAGTAACCGCCAATAGAATAACAGAAAACTTCCTAAATAAACATAGCTAATGCATTCATTCATGGAGTAGTCTATTCTTTATAGATTCCATAGTTAATATGTCTATCTTTATTCCAATTTTGTCCCTAAGGCTAAGCAACTTTGTCTTTGTAGGATTTCTGGTCGGCATGGAAATCAATAATTTGCTATTGAAACACGGAGACGGTGAACAACTCTGTTTATTAACAGTAGAAATTTACAAATGTAGGCTACAAATGTAGAAAAAATAGGCGTAATGAAAAATAGGCTACAACATGTCAGCCTAAATTAACTGGAACATAATAAGTAATTAGGCAATTTACCGGCAGCTTTGCATCTGCAATAGACCGTAATTCAAACTTGCCGCAAGAATAACCAACATGTTTACCTTTTCGGGTTTTTAATACTCAACGGAGTGACAACAGCCCCGCATCTTGCTATTTTATTTCCCCGTAGTGCTGGAGAGGCTGAGGTTTCCGCAATCCTGCATGCGTCACAATTTACGGGGCTTTTTTAAAGCTGTAGCTTAGTTTATAATTTCAGACAAACATCAATAGCCTACTGTAATTGGGACGGATACAACTACCATTAGGGCCATCGTGGATAGGGATATGCTTGCCACTTCATTTCAGGATCGATAGACAATTCATTTCATATTAGCTTGTTAAAAAATTATACTCAAACAGATGTATAAGCTTTGTCGGGGCATTTGTCGGGGCATCCTGGTCTTGCTGTAGTTTCCTTTTCTTCTGCCACATTAAGAAGTGGCGAGCCCTGACAACTTCTGTAACAAGGTATTTGGTTGAGGAGACGGAGCCGTTCCGTACAGTAGAGAAGCCAGCATTTCAAGCTGTGCTACAGGCTTTTGATAAGCAATATGAGCTTCCAACCAGACGGTAGCGTACTTCTCCCAAAATGGCAAGATTTGCGGTGTTATACTCTCGTAACATTCTTTTTTACCCCGCATTCCCGACACACAGCCTCGTCCAAATTTTTTGGATGACCATTGTCATCTGGCTCGAAGAAAAAATGCTCCTATATGAGCTGATAGCCATAACCAAATAGCCTACACATGTGTCTGAAATTGGTACTTATTATAATAACTCAAAGGACAACACTTTTTACCCCCTTATCTTGTTTATATATAGCCTATGCTATGTTGTAACATATCACAAGTAGCCTATAGCTTACTCAAGCCTGTAAAAAAACTCCACAAAGCAACACACTCAAAACGAATCCCCCTAGGAATAATGAACTGTCCCAGATAGTGTGTCCCCTCCCCCACTCAGGACGTTAACTTTGCAAATTTGTAGACTATAGCGTTCGGCACAATTGCCTAATTGTTTAAAAAGATGTGGTGCCATGAAGACAATGGGGGTAGACTATGTTAATGATTTATTTAAAATCATATAACTTTCAAAAGCAAAAATGGACAGACAGTTAAACAAAGCAAAACAGACAAAAAAAACAGACGGTAATGCGGTGACCAGCTCAGCTCTTCAGTGAGCATGACGTGACTGCAATACCACGGTATTTTGGTAAGCATCCCAGCCCTACCTCTGTCTCAACTTTTTTGGAACGTGTTGCAGGCATCAAATTCGGAATTAGCATACATTTAGTTAAAACATTAAATATAATTTCTTTGTACTGTTTTCAATTAAATATACAGTGCATCCGGAAAGTATTCACAGCGCTTCACTTTTTCCACATTTTGTTCTGTTACAGCCTTATTCCAAAATTGATTAAATTCATTTTTTCCCTCAAAATTCTACACACAACACCCCATAATGACAATGTGAACAAAAGTTTTTTTGAGATTTTTGCAAATTTATTAAAAAATAAAAAAATAAAATTTCTCATTTACATAAGTATTCATACCCTTTGCTTTAACATATTTTTAAAGTATCATATTTCATATTTGGTCGCATATCCTTTACATGCTGTTACTTCCTGAAGTCTGTGACCATCAACATCAAAAAACTGTCAATATCTTATTTTCAGGTACTGTTACAAGCGATACTATAACCTCTCTGCATTTGAATGGATCTCTATGGAAATTGGGGGGTGAGACTAGATTAAGCTGTAAATTACACGGGAATAGTATGGAATCCATGGTTGGCTGAGTGGCTGTAAGTAATCAAGGGTCTGAGGTATCAAACGAGCCTCAAACCATCACTCTGCTGCCAGATATGCAGTAGATATGGATGGATCACTTGGAGGGTTGTTTCTCCTGGCTTATTTTTCCATAGAGTTCAATTGGAAAATGAGTCAGGAGAAACAACCCTTAAAGTGATCCATCCATATCTACTGCATATCTGGCAGCAGAGTGATGATTTGAGGCTCATTTGATACCTCAGACACTTACAGACTTACAGCAATTTAGCCAGCCATGGGTTCTATACTATTCCTGTGTAATTTCTAGCTTAATCTAGTTCCCATAGAGATCCATTCAAATGCAGAGAGGTTATAGTATCGCTTCTAAGAGTACTTGAAAATAAAATATCAAGACTTTTCATATCCTTTTATACCCAGTCATGATAGCATCACCTGTTTACCTGTGGAATGGCAAACAGGTGTTTTTTTTTTACTTCCCAGTCTTTTTTTTGCCCCTGTCCCAACTTTTTTGGAATGTGTTGCAGGCATCAAATTCAGAATTAGCATATACACTGCCCGGCCAAAAAAAAAGTCGCCATTGCACCCGTCATGCATAGTGCCCACTGTACAAGCCTCTGGAGGCAGTGTTATGATCTGGGGTTGCTTCAGTTGGTCAGGTCTAGGCTCAGCAACATTATGCAGCAATAAAATGAAGTCAGCGAAGTACCTGAATGTACTGAATGACCAGGTTATCCCATCAATGGGCATATGCCAGGATGACAATGCCAAGATTAATCGGGCTCAAATTGTGAAAGAGTGGTTCAGGGAGCATGAGGAATCATTTTCACACATGAATTAGCCACCAGATTCCTGACCTTAACCCCATTGAAAGTCTTTGGGATGTGCTGGAGAACACTTTACGGAGTGGTTCGACTCTCCTGTCGTCAATGCAAGATCTCAGCCAAAAACTTATGCTACTCTGGATGGAAATAAGTGTTGTGACATTGCATAAGGTTGTCGAAACAATGCCACAACAAATGCGCGCCGTAATCAAAGCTAAAGGCGGTCCAACGAAATATTAGGAGCGTGCAACTTTTTTTTTGGCTGGGCAGTGTATTTACAAAAATCAATAATGTTGATAAGGTAAAACATTACCTGAATTTTCCATACTGTTCCAGCATAATTTACAGCTAAATCTAGTCCCACCCCCCAATTCCCATAGAGATCCATTCAAATGCAGAGACGTTATAGTATCGCTTGTAATCAGAAAATAAGATATCAAGAGTTTTTTGATGTTGTTGGGTCACAGACATCAGGAAGTCATGGCATGCAAAGGATAAGCGACCAAATATAAAAAAAATTTAAGGCACAGCTAACTTAGTGTATGTGTCATGCACAAAGTAGATGTCCTAAGTAGGGCTGTCATACGATGGTTCGATATTCGAATGCTATTCCAATTGTAAAAAAAAAATGACGTTTGAATCTGAAAATTAACATTCGAAAAAATAATTAAATGCAGCGTCTCTTTATCGCAGAAGTGTCTGTCTTCCTTTCAACTTGGGTTGTGTTAAACCAAAAATAAATCTCTAATTTTAGCGTCTCCTCTGTTGAAAACGGAAGACGCTGCATACGGGTCATTGCTATGCTTGTACGGGACGGACACGACACTTTCATTTAATAGCAGATTGAAAATCAAATGTAGGCATATTCGTCGAGCTGAAAAGAGCCAATAATTCAACAGTAGCAGCATGGCAGAGAGTTCGGAAACCAGCTCAGCCGCGGAGAGAGTGATTAGCACTCAGAGCAATCTAAAAAGCCCTGTTTGGAAGTATACTTCGGTTTTTGGTCAGTGAACGGCAAAATTGTGGAACCTCGAGACAAAGTTGTATGCAAGCTATGTAAGCTACAGATGGCCTACGTTAAACGTTAAAACTATGCTACGTTAAACGTTAAAACTATGCTGATCACAGTTCCCTCTCCAAAAGGTCAAATATGGTACTTTTCTGTATTTAATAGCCCTTTTAATTGTAAATGATCCGTCAGGATCAAAATTCTTTTTAGTAACGTTTCTCAAAATTGTGTGCCTTAATTTTATTCGAACAAAAGCATTATAAAAGTGTGTATGTAGATTTTAAAAGCCATCTCGAATGTTAATGGGGTTTTTGTTCAAACTTGACTGCATTCATGTTTATGTTCAAATAAAATGTACCGATACTTACGGTGGCCGAGAAGTGTCGAACGAACTGCATAACAGAAAACACAACTGCAAAAGCCACAACACAAATGCAAAAGTGACAACACAACTGCAAAAGCCACAACACAACTGCAAAAGCCACAACACAAATGAAAAAGTGACAACACAATTGCAAAAGCCACAACACAAATGCAAAAGTGACAACACAACTGCAAAAGCCACAACACAACTGCAAAAGTGACAACACAAATGCATAAAAAGCCATAACAACGGAAGTGAGCAACAACGGATGTTGATAATGAAACGTGCTGTATTGCCGGTGGACTATTACAGTATTGCCTACATATGTGGAAGAGGAAACTTCTTGCCTGTTTGAGAAGTAAGTGAATGATTACTATCGCTATGTGATTGTCACAAATTAAGGTTATGCCTAATATCCTCGCAATGAAATTTGCCCTTCGATTCCTTCACTGCTATGTATGAGCATTTATTTTCCACGGTCAATGTTGTTCAATGTATTTATATTTTCATTGATATTTTTGTATTTATAATGTATCCTAGTTTTTCATCACTATTGCACAAAATTATAAATAGGCTAAGCAATTTACAGCCATGTTGACAATACAATAGCTAGTCCACAGGCAAACGGAGCAGAGAAGAATGCTTGGATGTCGTCTGTCAGGCGCTTCCAGTGCGCACTGAAACGCCAAGCCACTGACCGCCGTCAGTCGCCGGCATTTCTACTGCGGTCTGCGGTCGCCTTTAGTCATCTTGACAGTGGAAAATAAATGCTCATACATAGCAGTGAAGGAATCAAAGGGCAAATTTAATTGCGAGGATATTAGACATAACCTTCATTTGTGACAATCACATAGCGATAGTAATCATAGTTAGCTGTCGAACAACGTTTCACTTAGGCTACTTCTCAAACGGTCACAGGGGTGCGTTTCCCAAAAGCATCTTACAGTTTTTCTCGAATGTCAGAACACATTTCAGGAAACTGCCCTCCGTTTTCACTAAACTCTAAACACAAAACACTTTTCTCAAGCTAGCTCCACAAAAACTCGCATTCTCTTTGCAAAACCAAACTCTCACTCCAAAACCCAAACTTTCACCACAAAACCCAAACTTTCACCACAGAACTGTTGCTCCTATGGCCAAAACCAAACTTTGACAACAAAATCATCCTCACAGCTTGCAAAAATGTAAACACTATTGGGTATCCATCACACACTTCAATAAAAAATTGAAAACACAATGTTCAGGGTGTGATGTTCTAAATACCCCATCATCTGTATAGTAATCACATCTGTATAGTAATCAATAGTAAGTCACAGATTCTTTTTGGGGGAATTGAACCCCATTTATTGATGACAACCTGTACTTTGCCATTCCATTTTTCTCGACATCAGAGATTTTCCCAAAACAAATATTTCAAAAGAGAGCAATAGCATACAGGGGAAATACAGTACAAAATAAAACATGTCACAAATTCTTGTATGTAAAGAGGTACTGTATATTGTGCAAGGTCACACGACTGCAATCATAGGGTCTGTGCAGGGGCCTGTGGGGGGGCCTGTGCAGGGGCCTGTGCAGGGGCCTGTGCGGGGGCCTGTGCAGGGACCTGTGCATCACGTCGTCGGGCGGGGTCAGGCCACAGGACCTCGTCGACATCGCAGGCTATGTTTTCCCTCGCCAGGCAGCGGGGGAAGAAAGCTCTGGCATGCCGGACCCAGCCTGGGTAAGCCTCCACAGCCACATCATCACAGGCCAGGTCCATGGCCCTGAGGAGGTTCTCTCTTCCATACGGTTGCCGGTCATACACCTTCCACCGCCATGATGAGAAGAACTCCTCTATGGGGTTGAGGAAAGGTGAGTAGGGTGGCAGACATACATTGAGGAATTGTTGGTTTATATTGAACCACTCTCTTATCTGGTTGGTGCGGTGAAAACTGACGTTGTCCCAGATGATGACATAGATGGGAGGAGGCTGTGCTGGAACCGGATTCTGCTGCTCACGGTCATTCAGGATGTCTCGTAGCTCTCCCAGGAATGTGAGGAGACGTTGGGTGTTGAAGGACCCAAGGAGAGCATGCCTGTGGAGAAGCCCTTCGGAGGTCTTGGCTGCACATAGGGAGATATTCCCCCCACGTTGGCCAGGAACGTCCACAATTGCTCTTCGGCCAATTATGTTACGGCCTCTCCTCCTTCTCTTGGTGAGGTTGAAGCCAGCCTCATCCAGGAAGATGTATTCATGGGGTCTCATCATGGCGTCCAACCCGAAGATTCTCTGTGGAAATTACAGTTTTTCTCAATTGTTTACACACAAAAACTGGAACTTATGACACAATGACCACAACCTGTAACTCATGTGCCAACTCCCTAAACCAATTCTGCTGAACTATAAACACATTTCCTGCTGTAGACCCAGATTTCAATTCTAAACCACACTTTCTTCAAAACACTACACACAATTATCTGCTTTAGACCCAGATTTCAATTCTAAACCACACTTTCTTCAAAACACTACACACAATACTCTCTATTTTGCACACTCTTCATCAATGCCAAATCTCCTTGTGTTCAGACAGAACACACTGCCATTCAAATGGCAAAACTTCCATTTCCAAGGCCGTTGTGCAATTTCCAATCAAAGCTTGAGCAATATAAGGGCCACAGGTGAGCTCCTGGTTTGGAGAACAATGGATGGCAACATTGAAGTGAGAGGTGATCAGAGAGGCAGAGGAGTGAGAGTAAGAGGAGGACGAGGAGGAGGAAGAGGAGGACGAGGAGGAGGAAGAGGAGGACGAGGAGGAGGCATGTGGCGATATAGCTCCTGAGGCATTTCAGGGCTGGATTCGCCATACTAGGCGATACTTCCCCCGCTGCTTGGCCAGAGAGAACATAGCCTGTGATGTCGATGAGGTCCTGTGGCCAGACAGGAACCGAAGACAGGATGCAGCCTAGTTTTTTTGTCCTTTTTTATTTTACATTTTTCTTTCTTTTTTTGTTGACTGTACTGGCCTATTTTCTATTGTTTGTTCTGTGCAAATCATTTACACATCCAGTTGTGTTTGCTGTGATGTATAGGCTACAGCACGTTTGGAAAAAATAAAGAAATATTTTTGTTGTTACTGAATATTTGTGTATTGTTTTATATTTGAGTAAAAACATTATACAGTAATATTTTACAACAGGAGTAAGCGTACAGTAACACTGAACATGAAAAGGCATAATGCTCCTGATAAGGCCTTCATACTGGTGTTTTCCCATTCATAGTAGTGTTTTCCATTCAGCACATCAGTGTTCAATGGTTCTTAGAAATGTCTACTCATATGATGGTCTGTGTGTGTCATTTGAACACAAACTACCATTTTGAGGAGACATAACATTGTTTTGAAGGCAAAGTAGCATTTTGCAGGAGATATGTAGGGTTTTGCATTTTGTGTGTGTGGTTTTTGGATTTGTGTTTAGAGTTTTGAGAAAATGAGGTATGCTTTCAAAAAATGTGTGTAAGCAATTGAGAAAAACTGTAATAGAGTACAGGTAGTGTCACAGAAGGAGTACTACACTGTGGGCTACTGTGCAGTACAGTGGGCTTGTACACCCACTGTACTGTGAACAATCAACATTGTGTACCCGTATGTATACTTACTTGCACATACTGGAAACGTAGCTCTTTGACTCTGTCCGAGTTACGCTCAAAGGGAACTCTATAAGCTTGCTTCATGCGTAGCTTCTGGCGATGGAGGACTCTGTCTATGGTGGCCACGCTGACTCTGTCAATGCCTCCAAAATTGACGTTGTCAGCTATGACTCTCTCCTTTATTTCTCTGAGTCTGATGATGTTGTTTTCCCGGACCATGTCCACAATGAGGATCTCTTGCTGTGCTGTGAATAGGGAAGTCCTTCCACCACGATGTGGCAATCTTTCAACCCTATAGAAACAAATATGCTTTCACTCTTCACAAAAAAGACTTACAGTCTACAATACAAACATCAATGGAAATGTCCAGTCTCCCCCAGCAAAAGGTACTGTGGTGAAACCAATTTAGATTATAGGCTACAAACATTTAGACAAAGTAACTACAGTACATACCTGTTGTGTTCTCTGAATGCCCGAATTATGGTGGACACTGAGAACCTGCTGAGGTTGGATTGGACTCTTTGTCCAGCTTCTCTCATTGACATTCCATGGACAATGACATGGTCAATGACAGTAGCTCGCATTTCATCTGTGATGATCGTACGTGGTTGTCTTGCTCTTCCTCCTTGCACTCCTCCTCTCCCTCCTCGCCCCCTTCCTCTCCCTCCTTGGCCTGCTCCTCTCCCTCCTTGGCCTGCTCCTCTTCCTCCTTGGCCTGCTCCTCTCCCTCCTTGGCCTGCTCCTCCTCCTCCTCTGTGTATTCCACCTCTGACACGAACTCTGCCTCTGTCCATTGTGTTGCTGTTTGGCACCTTCAGCAAACTGTGCATTCTAAACTGGCCTGTATAGGTGTTGTCACATCATTGGCAGGTGTCTTCAATTTTGAGTCACCGTGTTTAAGCAATGACACCCGTGCTTTCATTGTGTTCAACTTTTGATGACTGAGTCTACCATTTTGCATCGTGTGAGCAAAATGTGTTCAGTGAATGAGAATGTGTTCATATTGTTGTGCAACGTGTGTTTTAGCAAGTTATAATATGTTTTAGCAAGTGCGAAAGTGTTTAGAGTAAGTGTGAATGTGTTTAGAGTAAGTGCAAATGTGTTTAGAGTTCTGCAACGTGTGTTTTGGCAAATGCCAATGTGTTCAGAGTTTTGTGAAATCGGAGATTGAGGTGAAATGTGTTTATAGTTAAGCCAACTCGGGGCCTGATTTATTAAATGTGTTTAGGCAACTGGTCATTGTGCTCAGAGATCTAGAAATTGTGCTTTAGCAATCGAGAAAAACTGTAAGGCTTAGACTGTTAAGTGCGTTTTGGAAGCCCATAAATCACATACTTTATTAGATTTTTCGTGTTAGTCTTCATTTCATTTTACGGTTACCATAACCACTGATTGTTTTTTTTTATAGTGATGTTAGATGCAACAATATTTACGTTTATTTATTTATTTTTAATTTATTTTAATATATTTGGAAATTACCCATACAAGCCATTCCTTAAATAGCCCTATAAATAAATAAGTTTGAGACAAGTAAAATCAGTGGGAAAAAGATTTTGTTTCAAAAGAAACTTTGACGTGCCTAACCGGCCATGTATTGGGCAATACAGTGGGGTTCGCTTCTCCCAATCTATCTCCCCTCCTCCTCTCGTATCAGCAGCACCACAGACAGAAGTAGGCTACAGAGATGTAAAATCCAGGGATCAGAAAGGAAAAGTCCTGCTATGTGTTTCTTCCACCCATGAACTCAGCCAGCTGATTTCACTAATTATTTCCACCTCCTGGCTGAAGAATTGTGCAAATTAGCAAATCCAGGTGATTGGAACTAAATACTGAGGAGGACGTTTTACTTTCTGAACCCGGATTTTACACTTCTGGTTAAGTAGCACTTAAGAGGTGACTGCGCTTTAAGAACTGTTTTGGGAAACGCGTGTTACAAATTAAAGAACCATCGTAGACTCGCTCGTTGAAATCGCACTGTTTTTTCAGCTTAGGGCTGTGTCCGAATCAGAGCCCTATACCCTTTTGAGTCCACTTCATCAAAAAGCTTTTGAGTGGGCGACTTTTTCTCACAAATGTGGGAATTTAAAATACCAGGATGAACCACTTATTTCCGGGGTTTTGTTGAGGGAATTCAGGAGCACACTCATAGAACTATATATTTCTATGAGCACACTCATCTGCAGAACTGTGCACTCACCCGACAATTTCAGTAAGTAACTCGGAAGTAAAAACGTCAAAGACGTAGAGCGTATATGCATATCTATGTTACAAGAGTGGGTCATATTACGAAATACTCTATTTTTGTTAATTCTATCTTCATTCATAGTCTACACTTTGTAACAATTGTCATATGTTAACTGATTGATATTCTCAATAAAAATTAAAAAAGATATTACGAACTACTTCCTCACTAGTTTGGAAAGAGTTTTGCGGGATTTCTTTCGCACACTGCTTGCAATGTGAGGGGACAGGGCACATAGTAGACAGGGGTCTGAGTGGACAGGGGACAGTGGACAGGGAACAGGGCTCTGATTCGGACACAGCCTGGGTTAAATAACGTTCCATTCCCCAGTATGGCGGAGCCAGAGAGACGCACTGATGGCTTGTCTCCCAAAGAAGGATTTTTGGAATAGTTTATAAGTCAATTCTATTTTTTACTGTTAGAAACCTTCATAGTTCCTTCAATTATGGCGGACCAGGGAGTGGATCTGTCGTCTTTACCGGCTAAGGAGGTCAGGGACCAGTTGGCTGAGTTGGATTTGGAGCTATCCGAAGGTAAGACTGAAGCGCCAGCGAAATTGAAGCAAAGGGAACGAAGATATTATTTTTGTGATTTTTCCGGATATGGTATGTGGTTGCTTTGACACGCGTTACAACAAATGCATAAACAACAATAAACCGTTTCCACTGTTGTTGTATAACAGTTACCCAGTGAATATCAAATACCATTGCCAGTGTAGCAGGCAAGCGATAGGGCTGATGTTGCTGTCATGTTAGCGAGCTAGCCTAACGTTACTATACTGACAATTTGGTGCATTAAATTGTTTGCGGAGAAAATCATTGCTAGCTTTGTGATTTACTTTGTGATTGAGAAACAAATGCAGGCCATCAAGGTAACGTTAGGTTCTAACATGTGTCGAACTAGTTGGCTAGCCAACGTTAACTACTAACTCTAGTCTCTTTACGTCTTGCACGTTGGCAGGTAACAGTTTGCTAGCTACCTAAGTGGCAAGCTAACCAGATCTAGGCTAACGATGGTAAGGGTTTCTATCGGTCTAGCTGGATAGCAAATACGTTTTTTCCCGAGACAGAGTAGCCAGAGTGGCTAGCTTGCTAGATGCTTGTCCCAAGGTATCGAACAATTGACATCAAATCGGCTGTCGACCTCGTTTGCCAGCAGCAATGTCAATTATCTTTACTATTTAGTTTAATGAGCTGTGGTGCTGAGTAAGGTGTTAGCTATACAACTCCAGTGTGTCGTGAACAATAATGGGAAAATATCCAATCGTGAATCTTTTAGTTAGAATATGCTTTGGATAATGAGGGCGCTACGTCGGGAATAATACTTTGGATAGTTATAAATATAATTTGCGTGAGCTCAAGGATCTTATATCTTATGATGTCGAGGTGGAAAGATATACAATAAATGTATGTACAGCGCTAGGACTCAGAGGTAGAGGAGAGAAGAGGTCCTCTACCTCTGACCCGAGTTAGGTGAAATATTACTGTAGCATTTTCAAATAATCCCACTCCAAACTTTCTATGCAATCCAATGTAAATCTATTGAAATAAGTGAAAATTTGAATATGAATTTCTTGCCAATTTTAGAAGGACTCAAACTTTTGACACTTGGGTATGAGAGAAGAGGTCCTCTTGTACCTCTGACCAGAGTTGGCTGAAATATTACTGTAGCATTTTCAAATAATCCCTCTTCAAACTTTCAATGTAATCTATTGTAAATTACTGAAAAAGGTTACATTTTGAATAGGAATTTCTTGCCAATTTTCAAACTTTTGACACTTGCTTATGAGAGGAGGTCCTTCTCTACCCCTGGTCTGTTGGGAGAAATATTACTGTAGCATTTTCAAATAATCCCACTGCAAACTTCCTAGGTCTCCCAGGACTTTTGAATAGGAATTTTTCACATATTTTAGAATGTCTCAAACTTCTGACACATGTCTATGAAAGAACCGGTTGTCATCCACCTCTACAATGAGTTGGGTGGAGTATTACTATAGCATTTTCAAATGATCCCAATCCAAATTTTCCGTCAAATAATATAAACCTATTAAAAATGGCAGATTTTTTGATTGGTATTTCTCCCCAAGACTAGAAGGTCTCAAACCTTTCACACTTGCTTATGACAGAAGTGTTCCTCATGTACCACTGACCTGAGTTGGATTGAATTTTACTCTAGCATTTCCAAATAATCCCAAACCAAACCTGCTATGTAAACCAATATAAACCTATTTAAAGAAGTGGAAATTTGGATTGAAATTTCTCCCTAAGTTTAGAAGGACTCAAACATTTGAAAGTTGATTATGACATAACATCTGTAGGGACAATGGACTACATTTCCATTCATTCCACAGGTAACACAAGCCACATGGTCAAAGTGGAACCCAGCGTGATTTCCGTAGCCAATCCTGTAGCTCGGAAATATGAGTAAGGGTCATAAAACCATAAAGCAGAGTAGACTGAAGAATTCTAGTCTCTCTCCCCCTATCCCCTTTTCACCTTTTTCTTCTCTTCCGCGGTCGTGCTGCACACAACTGCACAAGAGGCAGCACTGCAATTTCTAAGGTGGATCTCCATTGCACCAGCAATACAGCGGCAACAGCATCAAAGGCCGCGGAGAGCGACGCAAACGGGTTAGCTTGCCTACAGCATCTAACCATAGAACTGAATAAACGCAACTCCGACCGAGGTGTGTTCCAGCCACGGACAAAGACGACCAGACGACCCGCATCCCTACCAGGAGACGCCCTTACCATCCACATCACGGACAAGCCAGCTATAATCAACTTACCGCGGACTTCAGTAAGACTGATCAAACATCCCAGGCATAGTTTAGGATTTTAGTCTGAACTGTTTATCGGTAATTTGATTGCATCTCGATTTTGTACGATAGGAGCTGTATAAACGTGTTGCGCTGGTTAGCAAGCTAGCCGGCTGGCCTACCTTTTATTGCTAATGTGGTGCAACTAACTAACCCGAGCAGGCCTCACTGGTTTGTCCCTCTATCCTAACACGTACTAACATTCGTGTGATATGATCTCATTTTAGCTTACTGTAGATGATAAATACTTTATTTCCTGACCGAAGTGCGTGAACTTATTTATAGTAGGCTAATATCAGATTTGAGATCAATACACAGTTAGCTTGCTCCACGTGATTCCTTTGTTCCCTGAACGCACACGTGGCATAGGCCTACACACCGACACATACACACACATATGTGCATACACACACAAATGCTACAATACGCACACCACACAATATGTCCATTTAGTAGAATGTAATATTCATGTTTTTTTTCCTTGTTTAATAAATCTATTTTTGTTAAACCTGGTGTCTGTTTTGATGTCATATGAACACGAGAACTGAGTCAAACCTAATCATTAGAACGTAATACCTTCAACGCTTATGAATTATTAGTTATTAGTGCTTTGATGGAAAATTGAAGTAGTAGTAATTATAATCCATAATAATCAAATGAGACTGATTTAATTTTAACCTAACTTAAGAATAATAAGGGTAAACCTCATTATTTCTTAGTTATTGCCTATATTTCTGGCATCCCATGTAAGAGTTCATATACAGTCAAGCCGGAAAGTCTCCCCACCCTTTCACCTTCTCCACATTTTATTACGTTACAGACTTATACTACAATAGATTGAGTTCATTTTTTGCCTCAAACATCTACACACAACACCCCATAATGACAATGTGAAAAAAGTTTTTTTGAGATTTTAGCAAATTTATTAAAAATAAAAAAATAAAATTTTTCATTTACATAAGTATTCATACCCTTTGCTTTAACGTATTTTTAAAGTATCATATTTCATATTTGGTCGCATATCCTTTACATGCTGTTACTTCCTGAAGTCTGTGACCATCAACATAAAAAAAACTGTCGATATCTTATTTTCAGGTACTGTTACAAGCGATACTATAACCTCTCTGCATTTGAATGGATCTCTATGGAAATTGGGGGGTGAGACTAGATTCAGCTGTAAATTACACTGGTACAGTATGGAACACATGGCTGGGTAAATGGCTGTAAATTATCAAGGGTTTGAGCTATCAAACGAGCCCCAAACCATCACTCTGTTGGCAGATATTGAGTAGATGTGGATGGATCACTTTAAGGGTTGTTTCTCCTGACTTTTTTCCCCATAGAGTTCTATAGGAAAATGAGTCCGGAGAAATAACCCTTGCAGTGATCCATCCACATCTACTCCATATCTGGCAACAGAGTGATGCTTTGGGGCTCGTTTGATAGCTCAGACCCTTGATAACTTACAGCCATTTAGCCAGCCATGTGTTCCATACTGTACCAGTGTAATTTACAGCTGAATCTAGTCTCACCCCCCAATTTCCATAGAGATCCATTCAAATGCAGAGAGGTTATAGTATCGCTTGTAACAGTACCTGAAAATAAGATATCGACAGTTTTTTTTATGTTGATGGTCACAGACTTCAGGAAGTAACAGCATGTAAAGGATATGCGACCAAATATGAAATATGATACTTAAAAAATACGTTAAAGCAAAGGGTATGAATACTTATGTAAATGAGAAATTTAATTTTTTTATTTTTAATAAATTTGCAAATATCTCAAAAAAACTTTTTTCACATTGTCATTATGGGGTGTTGTGTGTAGAATTTTGAGGGAAAAAAGGAATTTAATCAATTTTGGAATATGTCTGTAACGTAATAAAACGTGGAGAAGGTGAAAGGGGTGAGGAGACTTTCCGGCTTGACTGTATATATATAGAGGCATATTCCTTACATTTATGGCGCCCCATCAAGGATATTCTCTACATTTATGGTGCCCAGGTGAAGACTGGTAAGACGAACATGTTTTAATTGTCTATCACCATTACTGCTAAATGTATATGTAAACACCTTGCATGAGTAATACTCCACATGTAGGAATATAGAGGCATGTTCCCTACACATCTACATGTGAAGCGAGTTGAGTTGAACATTACTGTAGCGTTTTTAAATAATCCCGATCAAAATCTTCCATGTAAACCAAAAAACCTATTAAAAAAATGTAAATTTGTGTTGGAATTTCTCCCCAAAATCAGAAAGGCTCATCCTCAAATGCTTATTGTATCACTTGTAAAAGTACCCGGAAATAAGATATCAAGAGTCTTTTAACGTTTTTGAGTCACAGACATCAGGAAGTGATGGCATGCCAAGGAGATGCAACCAAATATTAAATATGATGATTTTAATTCAGTTTATTAATTTGTCCAATTATTTTTGGTCCTCTAAAATTGGGGTGGGAGGGTGGGGGGTGTATGTATAAAAATGGTTAATATTGCTATACGATTCACCTGATATGGATGGGAACACCCTCGGATGAAGGTTTGCACTTTAATCTCACACTCACTGTTCCAATTCAAATCCAATGTGCTGGAGTACGGAGCCAAAACAACAACAAAAAATGTGTCACTCTCCAAATACCTTTGGACTGCAATGCATATCATTTCAGAGGTACATCAGGATCAGACCTTTAAGACTCAAAAGTTTTAGACCTTATAATTTTGGGGAGAAATTTCAATCCAAATTTTCACTTTAATTTTGGACATTTATTATAATTTTTTGTATTTTTTTGTAACAGTACCTGGTATTTCATATATAGAACTAGGCTATCAGAATGTTGAGGCAATTAGATTTAGCAGAGAAAAAAGTGGAAGGATTGCACTCGCTTTTCGCGACCGATTTAAGGTGGACCGGCAATTTCGAATCGGGAGCCAACTTCAGCGTCGTCCAATGCCATCAATACAATACAAGCAAAAACTACAGAACAATAGAATGCATAAATACATTAGAGATTACAGCAATACATAAAAACAATTAAATATATAAAGGCAGTGCTAGACATAAGATGGTTTGGTTACTCATGATGACAAGATTGATTTGCTTTAAGCCACATCTTAAATTTATGTTTGAAGGTATGGTAATTAGTACAACTCGATGGGTAGACTATTCTAATAGTGGGTGACTCTGACCGAGAAGACTGTTTGCCCAATCTAACACACTCCCAATTTATCCAATTTAACACACTCCCTTCCCTTGCTCACCTCCCTCAAGGGAGATATCTTGAGACGCAATTTGCGTAATTTTCTGACATAACTTACTTATTGCGCTAGGCAAGACCGGGGCCTCCAGCGCCCGGCATGCACTAGGTTGACCTAGTCTTGTTTTTCTATTTTGCACTACTTTCTCCATGCTTTCTCTCTTTGAACGTTTTCTGGTTTAGCTGTAGGAGACAACTGGAAAAATATTGGCGGGATAAGACTGAACGCATTCCAGTCTTCCGATCCTATTCACTTAATTCACTTCGCTTCCTCGATCGTGCTGCACACAGCTGCACAAGAGGCAGCACTCCAATTTTCTATTCTCTTTTGCTAGCTACACAGCTACAAAGGTGGATCTCCACAGCACCAGGAACACCGCAGCAGCAGCATCAAAGGCCGCGGAGAGAGACGCGAACGGGTTAGCTTGCCTACGGCATCTAACCATAGATCTGAATTCACGCAACTCCGACAGAGGTGTGTTCCAGCCATGGACAAAGACGACGTCGGGCAAAGACGCAAACCAGGAGAAAGACGCCCTGCCCATCCCTCACGTACAAGCCAGCTGTAATCGACTCACCGCGGACTTCACTAAGACTGATCAAACATCCCAGGCATAGCTTATGATTTTAGTCTGAACTGTTTATCTGTAATTTGATTGCATCTCAATTTTGTACGATAATAGCTGTATAAACGTGTTGCGCTGGTTAGCAACTAGCCGGCTGGCCTACTTTTTATTGCTAATGTGGTACAACTAACTAACCCGAGCAGGCCTCACTGGTTTGTCCCTCTTTCCTAACGCGTATTAACATTTGTGTGATATGATCTCATTTGAACTTACTATAGATAAATACGTTATTTTGTGAAAGAAGTGCGTGAACTTATTTATAGTAACGTCAGATTTGAGATCAATAACCACCATCCTGCTGCGACACAGTTGGCTTGCTCCACGTGATTCCTTTGTTCCCTGAACGCACACGTGGCATAGGCCTACACACCGACACATACACACACATATGTGCATACACACACAAAGGCTACAATACGCACACCACACAATATGTCCATTTAGTAGAACGTAATATTCATGTTTGTCTTGTTTAATAAATCTATTTTTGTTAAACCTGGTGTCTGTTTTGATGTCGTATGAACATGAGAGCTGAGTCAAACCTAATCATTAGAACGTAATACTTTCAACCCTTATGAATTATTAGTGCTTTGATGGTAAATTGAAGTAGTAGTAATTTTAATCCGTAATAATCAAATGAATCTGATTTAATTTTAACCTCATTATTCCATAGTTATTGCCTATACAGTACCTTGCGAAAGTATTCACCCCCTTGGCGTTTTTCCTATTTTGTTGCATTACAACCTGTAATTGAAATGGATATTTATTTGGATTTTATGTAATGGACCTACACAAAATAGTCCAAATTGGTGAAGTGAAATAAAAAAAAAACTTGTTTTAAAAAATTCTATAAAAAAAAACAAAAACGGAAAAGTGGTGCGTGCATATGTATTCACCCCCTTTGCTTTAATGTATTTTTAAAGTATCATATTTAATATTTGGTGGCATATCCTTTGCATGCTGCTACTTCCTGAAGTCTGTGACCCATCAATATCAAAAGACTCTTGATACGTATATTATTTTCTGGTACTCTTACAAGCGATACTATAACGTCTTTGCATTTGAATGGATCTCTATGGGAATTAGGGGGTGGGACTAGATTTAGCTGTAAATAACACTTGAACTGTATAGAATACATGGTTGGTAAAATGGCTGTAAGTCATCAAGGGTCTGAGGTATCAAACGGGCCTCAAACCATCACACTGCTGCCAGATATGCAGTAGATATGGATGGATCACTTTAAGGGTTTTTTCTCCTGACAAATTCTCCTATTGAACTCTATGGAAAAATAAGTCAGGAGAAGAAACCCTTCAAGTTATCCATCCATATCTACTGTATTTCTGGCAGCAGAGTGATGGTTTAAGGCTTGTTTGATAGGATAGACCCTTGATGACTTAGAGCCATTTAGCCAACCATGTGTTCTATACAGTTCAAGTGTTATTTACAGCTAAATCTAGTCCCACCCCCTAATTCCCATAGAGATCCATTCAAATGCAAAGACATTATAGTATCGCTTGTAAGAGTACCAGAAAATAATATATCAAGAGTCTTTTGATATTGATGGGTCACAGACTTCAGGAAGTAGCAGCATGCAAAGGATATGCCACCAAATATTAAATATGATACTTTAAAAATACATTAAAGCAAAGGGGGTGAATACATATGCACGCACCACTTTTCCGTTTTTGAAAACAAGTTTTTTAAAAATTTCACTTCACCAATTTTGACTATTTTGTGTAGGTCCATTACATAAAATCCAAATAAATATCCATTTCAATTACAGGTTGTAATGCAACAAAATAGGAAAAACGCCAAGGGGGTGAATACTTTCGCAAGGCACTGTATTTCTGGCATCCCATGTAAGAGTTTATATATATATAGAGGCATATTCCTTACATTTATGGCGCCCCATCGAGGATATTCTCTACATTTATGGTGCCCGGGTGAAGACTGGTAAGACGAACATGTTTTAATTGTCTATCACCATTACTGCTAAATGTATATGTAAACACCTTGCATGAGTAATACTCCACATGTAGGAATATAGAGGCATGTTCCCTACACAGCCACTGATTGTTCGGTGGTCACAGCTCGCAAGCAATATGTTCGTTTGTTGCTCTGTGCTCCCCTGGGGTGATAATCCAGAATAGGGTATTTGTCGCTCCATTTAATAAATAAAAATAAAAATGCGTATGAGAACTGGTTATTGTTTGGATTGACAGAATCCGCTTCGTTTGCGTTCGTATACATGCTAGCCCTATGGAAGTGAATGGAGAGCGACAAATAGCCTACCCTATTCTGGATTATCACCCCAGGGGAGCACAGGGCAACTAACGAACTAGGGGTGCAACGGATCACAAAACTCACGGTTCGGATCGTATCACGGTTTTGAGTCACGGATCGGATCATTTTTCGGATCAGCAAAAAAAAAAAAAGGGAGACAAGTATATCTTTGCTTTCCATTTATTCTGTAAAACACTTAAAGCAAGGAACTTTTGCCCATGGTCTTAAATGAAAACAACATTCAAGATGTCCAATGTTTAAGTAAAATCTTAAAATATATAAAATATTCAATACTCAATTGTTAAATTAAAGTGCAATATGAGGCATGATACCTTCTTCCTTTAAACATGGTAGTGAATGAAAAAATAGCCTGTGTCCACATCATCAAAAAAAAAGTAAAAAAAAGAAAGAAAGCAAAGCAGACCTTAGCTTATAAGCAGACCTGAGCTTATAACTTCAAATTCTTTTTCAAAAAGATGAGGATGTCTACATTGTCTGGGGAGAGGGTAGACCTCTTTGCAGTCACTATGTCCCCTGCCGTCGAGAACACCCTCTCGCTAGGAACTGAAGTGCCAGGCACAGCGAGGTAGCGTCTTGCCATCATGGCAATGTGAGGGTATTTACACTCATTGCTTTTCCACCATGCCAGTGGATCACCATCCACTGGAATGCCGCTTGCTGCCTTGTAGGATGCCACCTCCTCTCCGATGGTGTTGGCAAACGTCTTGCCCGTGTCCTTGCTTGCAAAGGTCTCCCCGAAAAGCTCCTCCATGGCCGACTTCTTTTGTGGAGGAGATGCCTCTGAGTCTGCTCCTGTCGGCTCTGTGGCTTGACCCTGCAGAAAAAATGACTTGATCTATTAAACCAACTAATTCTTTATTTTCATATTTCATAGAACTATAATTGTGGCAATAACATTTAATAAAAGCCATTATTATTCAAAATCAAAAATTGATTATTCAATAGCATAGACTAAGACTAGACTGCAGTATATTTATTATTTAAGTAATTCACTCATATATATTTTTTACCTCTTCAGTGCCCACAATCTCAGTGGTGAGATCACTGTATGTCCTCCGGCGTAGGGCAGGGTCTAGGTGAGACAGGGACTTGAACCTTGGATCCAGTGCAGTAGATCTATGAAGGTAGTCCTGTAGATTAGGGGGGTCAGTGTATCTGGGGTTCAGGTCCTCTCTAATGGCAGACTTGACATCTCTAGTGATGGTGTTGTCTTCCTCACTTGGGGCCATGGATTGTAGAATCCTTGTTTTCAGAGGTAGGATCATGGACACGGACGGTGCAGTTTCAGTGCTCATTAGGGTTGTTACCATTTTGAGGGGTTTGAGCACCTGGAGGACCTCCTCTGCCACTTTCACGTCATCATCAGACAAGGTGACAATGTCTTTGATATTTTTTTTCAGGCTCTTGTCTGTCAGTGCAGAGTACACAGCTGCCTGCTGCTCAAGATAGCGCTCCAACATGTCATAAGTGGAGTTCCATATTGTTGTGACATCGTGTATGAGCTTGTGGGTCGATAGCTGTAGCATTTCTTGCTTGGTCTTAAGCACATGAGCGGCTGTTGTGCTTCGGTGGAAGTAGGAAACCACCTTCCTGATCCTCCCAAGGAGGCGGTCCATCTGGTTCATTGAGATTCCCCTTTGGGATGCTAAATTGATCACATGTGCAAAACACCCTATCTGTGGCCCCAGTCCAGCTTCTACCACTGCATTTACTTGGTTCTTGGCATTATCTGTGGTGACTGGGATATTGCTATTGGGCCTCTCCAGCTTCCACTCTGCTACTGCTCCTATCAGTACCTGCGCCAGATTTGTGCCTGTGTGACTCTCATAGAGGGGGCGTGTCTGTAGCACCGGACTTCGCATCTCCCACTCCGCTGTGGAGTAGTGAGCAGTCACAGTCACGTAGCTTTCCGTTGCCCTGGAGGTCCACCCGTCTGTGGTGAGGGCAACAGATGATGCCTTGGATAATTCGTCGACAATTTTGATTTTTTCCTGTTCGTAAAGATCAGGCACGATCTTATTTATCTTATTTAACTTATCCATATTTTTAAACCCTTTGTTTTCCACAACGGAGTATGGCCTCATGTCTGCAGCGATAAACATCCCAATAGATTTGGTAATAGCTTTAGCCCGGTCTGATTCTGCAGCAAAGGGCTGCTTAAATGCCGCGGTGAGAAGTTGTTGTTGAGCATCCTTTCTCTTGGCTCCCGTCACTGACACACCAGGGTGATGTCGCGTCAAATGTGTGGCCATGCTCGATGTATTGCCATTCTCATATGGCTTTCTCGTGGCACAATGCCTACACACCGTAACGGTTTTGTCCACCACCCTTCTTCCATCATCTTTAATTTTTACAGGGAAGCCAAAGTAATCCCATACATGCGACTAAAATGATGCGGGAGGCTTTTCAAGTTCTTCCGCTCCTCCGGTAGCCATGACTGTCACTGCGCTTTTTGCAACGCGAGCATCTGATTGATTCGTTGGGATTCAACATGCCCCCTTCACGTGAACACGCAACGGCTTTTTTTGCATAATCAACCAATAATTGCGCTTCAGAGTAAAACACAGCACGCATCTGTCTTTTCACTGCAACTCTGCATCGAGATTTAGGGAATTATTACTTTTAAAAGTACCAGCGGCAGTAAAACTGTAATTCACTATGATGGTTAAATTTTGCAATTAATCCGCGGTTCACATCCGTGCCGAACCGTGGGGGGCGATCCGTACGGATCACGGATCAACTACGTTCCGTTACACCACTATAACGAACATATTTTGCCACCATTTGCACTCATATCATGGCCAGGTAACCACACAAGCCCATGTTCTACCAAAGTTCAGTTGTGCTTTAAAGACCGTCATTAGATGTGAGTTGCTCTCCTTGGACGGGATACTGTAAAGATTTAAAAGTCAGGTGTTTTTTGGACTTCCCACTTATTTTTATTTATTTTTTGCACCTGTTCCAATTTTTTGGGAACGTGTTGCAGGCATCAAATTCGGAATTATGCTGCGATCACACAGGACACACTTTGTAGGCTTCAAAACGTGGGAAGCACTACCTGTCTTGATTTTACGAAAGCCTACTCTGAAAAAAGCATTGGAGGCGTTGGAGGAACTCCGCTCCTGTCAATCACTTAGCTGGCGTTGTTAATGGTGTTAGCGAACTAAAAGTTTACCCAAAAGTTTGTTTTGTTTGTCTTTAAAAAGCCGTATATAAGCGGAGTGCCTTGGATCGCTTATTTTTATCATGGATTTCACGATTAGTGAAATCGTATAACTCCGGGTGGGAAACGGCAACTAACGTGACCAATTTTTTCCTCAATCGTTTTTGTTTACACGGAACCGACCGGCAGAATCAAGGCCTCTACTTTCGTGCGATTGGACAGAGGAGCAAAGAGTGACAGTGACGTAGGGCGCTTTTTCCTCGGAGCGCTTCAAGATAAGATAATGCGTCGTCCATTCCCCTCAGTGCAGCCCTCGATCCGGCACCGATGCTGATGCGATTATCCCAAAATAACGTGACTGTCTGGACCTCATGAGGTCAAGGTATTCGTTATAAGATAGAACAAGTAGTTCTTAACTTCGGAAAATAACACCGTCAGCATTTACTCAATAGCCACTGCCAGCCACATAGTAACAGCGCTGGGCAACGATGTAGGCTATTGTATGTTAAATGACCTGGAATGACGACAGTATTCAAGTTTTGTTGCTCCAAAGCATTTTCTGTTACCTGTTCATAATGTACATGGAATGTCTTTCCAGAAAACTCACCGAAAAGTAGTTTAAATAGTGAATTCTCGGTCTAACGTTACCCATCTTATTCGCCCGCATTCCATAAACCCAAAGCTAAAACACTCAATAGCTTTTCGGGAAATTATTCCCTGTACACTACGAACGGGTAACAGAATGCCTTGGAGCAACAAGGCATTCTCTGTGGAGCAATACATCTTTGTCCAGCGCTGTTACTATGTTATAATAACACGGGTAATCTAGCAACGTCAGCATTAGGGATGTTGATAACGGATAGTTTTGCAACTGGTTAGCCGACATCATTATTCGGTTAACGGTTAGAAATGCTGAAAAGTTCTACAGTTATGACCCACATAATACCCAACCCAAAACCCCCAAATTAAAAATGCATGCTTACACAAAATGGACGTTTCTCAGAATGGTATTTATTGCTTTCAAAATATAACATTCAACATAACAAATAATAAGCAGCCTACGTTGTAGCCCTAATTATTTTTAAATGCTAGCCTACACATTTTTGTTCAGGAAGATTAACATGTTGACATGTTCTGGTGTTAATCTGTGCGTATTGTCGGGTAAGTGAGGATTAGGTAAAATGTGTATTTTCTGAATCCAGCGGTTCCAACAGTCAATGCCCTTGTTAAAACGTTCAGCACTCTGAATACTGAACACAAGCGATATTGCGTGCTAGAACCCCTCACTTAACCTACATTCAAAATAAGTTTTACGTTATTTAATTTAATAATTATTATTGAAAATGACAATCATCAATTAAATAGCCGAATTCTTTGATAGGTAAGTCGAACAGTAACCTGGTGGATCAACCAACAAGCCAAAACAAAGTCTAAATCAGGTCTTGAGATTAAGTAATTTTATTAAATGAAAACATTCAATGAGAATAATGACTGGGAATCATACATTCACGAAGGAATGTAGGCTGACTACTTATAATTCACAAAAGTGAAGGCATTAAACCAGACATTAATTAGGAAATACCTGTAAAGAGAGAGATAAGCCAAGAATTGTCAATATTATTTACCCTCCAGCTGAACAGGAACAAAAGGAAACGCACGTGGAACCAAAAAGGATGACTTCTTCACCAAACACTCCAAAACTGACTAAATTATTTTTCTGCGGTACTCTCATAAAGTACCTTGACAGGGAGGGATCCATGCCCTGATTGGGTTAAGGTGTGGGGGGGGGGGGGGGGGGGGGGGTAATTTATGACAAAGACTGGCTTATCTTTGATGTTGGTGGGGGGTAAGTGAGGGAGAGAGACAGAGAGCGACAGAGATAGATAGAATGGGGGGGGGGGGTACTTATATACAGTCAAGCCGGAAAGTCTGAACACTCCGTTCACCTTCTCCGCATTTTATTATGTTACAGACTTACTACAATAGATTGAGTTCATTTTTTGCCTCAAACATCTACACACAATAGCCAATAATGACGAAGTGAAAACAGGTTTTTAGAAAATATGCAATTTTATTTTACTGACAAAAATAGGTTATTTAGGGGTTACATATCTGTACACACCCTTAGCCTAATACTTGGTTGCTGCACCCTTTGGCAGCGATTACAGCTTCAAGGCGTCTTGGGAAAGAAGCTACGAGCTTGGCACACTTGTTTCTGGACATTTTTGCCCATTCCTCTTGGCATATCCTTGCAAGCTCCGTCAGGTTGGATGGGGAGCGTCGGTACACAACCATTTTCAGCTCTTTCCACAGATGTTCAATTGGATTCAGGTCTGGGCTCTGGCTGGGCCACTCAAGGACATGCACAGACTTTCTCCGAAGCCACTCCTTTGTTCTCTTGGCTGTGTGCTTCGGGTCGTTGTCATGTTGGAAGGTAAACCTTCGCCCTAGTCTGAGGTCCAGAGCGCTCTGGAGCAGGTTTACTTAGCTGCATTCATCTTTCCCTCTATCAGGACTAGTCGCCCCGTTCCCGCTGCTGAAAAACATCCCCACATCATGATGCTGCCACCGCCATGCTTCACTGTAGGGATGGTATTAGCCAGGTGATGAGCGGGTGCCTGGTTTCCTCCAGACGTGACCTTGGTATTCAGGCCAAAAAATTCAATTTTGGTTTCATCAGACCAGAGAATCTTGATTCTCATGGTTTGAGAGTCCTCTAGGTGCCTTTTGGCAAACTCCAAGCGGGCTGTGATGTGCCTTTTACTAAGGAGGGGGCTTCCGTCTGGCCACTCTACCATAGGTCTGATTGGTGGAGTGCTGCCTGGATGGTTGATCTTCTGAAAGGTTCTCCCATCTCCACAAGGATACGCTGGAGCTCTGTCAGAGTGACCCTCAGGTTCCTGCTCACCTCCCTGGCCAAGGCCTGTCTTCCCCGATTGCTCAGTTTGGCTGGGCGGCCAGGTCTAGGAAGATTCTTGGTGGTTCCAAACTTCTTCCATTTACGAATGATGGTGGCCACTGTGCTCTTTGGGACCTGTAAAGCTGCAGAGATTTTTCCGTACCCTTCTCCAGATCTATGCCTTGACACAATCCTGTTTCTGAGGTCTGCAGATAATTCCTTTGACCCCATGGCTTGGAGTTTGCTCTGACATGCACTGTCAACTGTGGGACCTTATATGGGCAGGTGTTGGCAATCCCCAATCATGTCCCAATCAATTGAATTTATCACAGGTGGACTCCAATTAAGTTGTAGAAACATCTCAAGCAGTATCAGGGTGTCATATCAAAGGGTGTGCACACTTGTGTACATATGATATTTTACATTTAGATTTTTAATAAATTAGCACAAATGTCTAAAAACCTGTTTTCACTTTGTCATTATGGGCTATTTTGTGTAGAATTTTGAGACAAAAAATGAACTCAATCTATTGTAGAATATGTCTGTAATGTAATAAAACGTGGAGAAGGTGAAAGGAGTGTGCAGACTTTCCGGCTTGACTGTATATCTAAATATTAGATATCCTACATCCCTCTCTTGTAAGAATTGGTGCATGCACCCGCTAAAAACCTATTCTTACATCACCAAATAGGAATCACATTGCATCTTCAATGTTCAAATGTGTAGTTACCTGCTAACAACAAAAACAACTGTCCAAATGGTTCACCAACCATTTTTAAAACATTTAGTCCATGCCCAATTTAATAGTCCCTTTGTGATCTGCTGGCCAGCAGATATATGGACACACTGACATATAGATATATCTCTATTAGACACTCTTTTGTGTCGCTGCTGTTATGACACCCTGGTTCAGTCTCTTCCTTCTCCAGTGTCCGGGTATCTAGACTGGCAAGGGACAAGAGGTTCCCTGGACTTTGGCTGACATGCAGTGCTTTTTCCCATGAATGTTGCGATTGCGTGAGTGAAATGCAACCTACTCC
Source organism: Synaphobranchus kaupii (assembly GCA_029718625.1). NCBI lineage: Eukaryota > Metazoa > Chordata > Actinopteri > Anguilliformes > Synaphobranchidae > Synaphobranchus > Synaphobranchus kaupii. The sequence continues at coordinate 38,464,587 of CM056381.1, read as the reverse complement.
CACAATGTCTCTACCAGTTCTGCATGGCGTGCGGGGGGCTCTGTCTCCTGTGACAGGAAGCTGGACGATCCACAGGTGGCAAAGTGCAGTCAGGACCTCTCTTCTGACGGGCGGGGAAGCGCCTCTTTCCCTGTCGGAATCCATTTTGGCTCCTTTAGCCTGGATCCAATTGGGTGGACTGCTGACGGCAGTTGCTTAGGCTAGCTTCCCGCGGCAGGGTGTGAGGCCGGTTGCACTTGTTTGCACTTGTGTCTGTGGGTGTCCTTTAGGGAATGGCAGGAGAAGACTGTGGGAGTTGAGGGCTTAGCCATTATCACTCACAGCAACATGTGAAGAGCGGAACAATTAATGATAGCACTGCATGTTATGACCGCTGTCAGTCCAGGCAGGGGAACCTTACGGACAGGGTTTACCGTCCACGGGATTGCCAGTCTAAATAATGACATGAATAGGGCAGACTTGTCCATAAGTGTCCAGGAACAGTATTTGGTGGGGCACCTACACTATATAAAAGGGACTTAAACACAACATGGGCATGGTATTAGGTTAAAAGGTGGTGGTAGGGATGTGGGGAGGGGGGGGGGGGGGGAGCGCCAGTTTAACCTCCTAGAACCCCAGTGTGGTTACTGGCAGTCCTTTGGCTGCGGAGGGCCACAGCGTTCAGCAAACCGGGATGACAGAAGGCATCCTGTCATCTTGCTTCTTCCGCACGTGGATGCCCCTTAACCACGCCCGTCTCATCTCTGTCCAGGGGTCTATGCCAGTTTTGGCTTTGGTTCCCTCTCTGGGCAGCTGAGCTGATCGTCGCTCGTAGGCATCCAGTCCATCACTGCTCTCCGAACACTTCTGACGTCGGAAAGGGGCTCTTGCACTTTCCCTGGATGACGTGTGTGTGCGCGAAGTTTGCAGGTGTGGCTCGGGGGTGGAGAGGTAAGGTTGTGGGAAGCTGTTGTTCCAACTTGGCTGCTTTCATCTTGCTTTGGAGTGCAAGACAACACTCTGGCGGAGACTTTGAGGGCCCGAGGGGTTGTAAAATGGCCGGGGGTTGGCTTCCTGCTCCGTTTCTCCCGGGGTCTCTTTGCAGCTCTGATAGGGGAGCGAGGCTTTCGCAGAGGTCCCCCTATCTCCTCCGTCACAGGAACTGTGGAAGTGGGAGAGTCCACAGAGCATACCCCTTCTGTCTGTGCAGCAGACAGAGGTTCCCCGGATTCAGCAGGAGGGGAAGCAGCAGGAGGGGAAGAAAAGTCCACAGGGGGTGGGGGTGGGGTCCTCGGCCTGGGGGGACTGGCCTGTGGGGGGCTGACTCCACCTGCTGGGGTGCGTAGACCTCTCCACCTGGCAGGGCTGATGGGTCTGTAGAAGCCGATTCCGCGTCGTGCGGTTCAACGGTCTCCTCACCAGACTGGGCTGCTGTGTCTGCAGTAGCAGGTTCTGCCTCCAGGGGTTTGACGGTCTCCTCACCAGGCTGGGCTGCTGTGTCTGCAGTAGCAGGTTCTGCCTCCAGGGGTTCGACGGTCTCCTCACCTGGCTCAGCTGAGAGGACTGCAGCAATGGATTCCACGTCCTGTGGGGTCACATCCTCTGTGGTGGCTGGTGTGATACAAGACACAGAGCTGTTTCCCCCAAATTCCTCCAGGGAAGGGGGGGCTCACCAGGGGGGCGGCTACATTGTCTGTGGAGGTGACAAAATCCACAGAATTGTCCAAGCCTGAAGGTGCTGGGGATGAGTCAATGGAAAGTGGTGTATTGTCCTCGGTGGGGGGTGGTGCCTGGGTTATGGCTGGAATGGCGCCATGCACTGCTCCTTCCAGCGCAGGCTGTACTGCCACAGAAAGAAACTGGTTTGGCAGTAACTCCTGACTTAGAGTGGTGCTTTTCCCAAGCCAGTTTCCACATTTGGTTTACCTCCTCCCATGCCTGCTTTGACCGCTGGAGGTAGAGAAAATGTTGTCTTTTCTCTAGGTACGACCTTATCCCTTGGACAATCCTGCGCTTGGTTTCATCACTATCTGGACAAATCAGATAGTCCAAATACTCAGTCCGCAGGTTGTAAAGCGCCTCCTCCTTAAGCTGATCCATTGCATTGAGCTGTTCTGCAAATTTTGGGCACTGGGCTATCAAATATTGCCTTTCTGATATCATGAGATACCACTGCTGATCCAACCTTGACTGGCCAGGGAATGCTGGTAGGTCTGCAGTGGAGGGTAAATGAGGCATCTCTCTCTTTGTCTGGTATGCCATAATAATATTTATATTTTTTCAAAATAAAATCAATCAATCTAAGACCAGTCAATTAGAAAAAGATTTGAACTTGTCTCAGAGTTTACCGCAGTTTACTCAATAGTACAATTTTGTATGCTATAGGACAACCTATCTCAGTGGGACCTCCAATTATGTCGGGTAAGTGAGGATTAGGTAAAATGTGTATTTTCTCAATCCAGCGGTTCCAACAGTCAATGCCCTTGTTAAAACGTTCAGCACTCTGAATACTGAACACAAGCAATATTGTGTGCTAGAACCCCTCACTTAACCTACATTCAAAATAAGTTTTACGTTATTTAATTTAATAATTATTATTAAAAATGACAATCATCAATTAAATCGCCGAATTCTTTGATAGGTAAGTCGAACAGTAACCTGGTGGATCAACCAACAAGCCAAAACAAAGTCTAAATCAGGTCTTGAGATTAAGTAATTTTATTAAATGAAAAGATTCAATTAGAATAATGACTGGGAATCATACATTCACGAAGGAATGTAGGCTGACTACTTATAATTCACAAAAGTGAAGGCATTAAACCAGGCATTAATTAGGAAATACCAGTAAAGAGAGAGATAAGCCAAGAATTGTCAATATTATTTACCCTCCAGCTGGACAGGAACAAAAGGAAACGCACGAGGAACCAAAAAGGATGACTTCTTCACCAAACACTCCAAAACTGACTAAATTCTTTTTCTGCGGTACACTCATAAAGTACCTTGACAGGGAGGGATCCATGCCCTGATTGGGTTAAGGTGTGGGGGGGGGGGGGGGGGGGTCATTTATGACAAAGACTGGCTTATCTTTGATGTTGGTGGGGGGTAAGTGAAGGAGAGAGAGACAGAGAGCGACAGAGATAGATAGAAGGGGGGGGGGGGGGGGGGGGGTACTTATATATATCTAAATATTAGATATCCTACAGTATGCTAGTCTGTTTATGGTAAGGTTCGCCGCCGAGAACACCCGCTCCTGGGGCACTGATGTCCCCGGCACACGCAGATAGCGTCTGGCTATAGCTGGGGACACATTACTTTTCCAATCGTAAGCGACAATGACAATAATGAGTACCACACACATTTAACAAATGTCATATACAGATTTTCAGTCTCTTGTGTCGCACACACATAACGATGGCTGTTTTTCAGGAGCACAAATCTAAAAGACAGAGAATTTACGTAGATGGATGCAGTTCTCTCGCATGAACGAGATTTCTCGTGGTAGACCTGCACTCGCGAGAATGTCTTTTTTTTCCTGATATTTTGAAACCAAAACAAACACGAAGCCCATACAGCTTGCAACTTTGTAAGTATTGTTGTGGTAACTTGCAGAGTTGACATTAACAGACCGACATGCTCATGTGTCTGTCACAAATCGCTCCTAATTTGTAGTATTCCAAAAAACATATTTATTTCGGCTCAGCCATCTGCACGTTGTATTTGATGTAGGGCTGAACGATTTGGGGAAAATATCTAATTGCGATTTTTATGACAGATATTGCGATTGCGATTTGCGATATTTTTTTTTGAAGTCAAGCTTCAGTTCAATATTCACTGTGTAATAGATTTAAAAACGTGATGGAGCATTGCCAAATGAGATACCATCAAAATATTAACTGCTCTATATTCTAATGCAAGGATGAGAACTTAGATGTATTTATTACATTTTTTAAATTGGCATAGAACATAGAACAATGGAACATAGAACAATTATCACAACACAGTGTACCCTATTGTCCATTAGTGTCTCCAAATCTATCCAAATGGCTAAATTGTGCACTGCTCTAAATAAAAAAATAAAAAATAAATGCTACATTTAACTACAAATCAGCAGTTTTGCCTCAAAAAATTCACTTTTGCATAATTTCCAAGTGGAATTATTATATTTTCATCAGTATAGGGGGGTAGATCTATGGGTCCAAAACCCCCTATGCAAAACATGTCATAAAATGAATAAAAATTAGTTTTGTCCATATACATTTGCTCCTTCTGATAGCTTAAGATAAAAAACATTGATATCACAGTGTTACATACACCTAAATATGTTGCCCTAATCATTCACTCTTCTACCTCAATAAAACATCACTTTTCCCTGTACAGTATGTATACTTTTGTCCTGGGATTGCATTTTTCTGTAGTATTTATTATTTTTTAATGTTCCTAGTCATAATGACTCCAAGGAAAATTTTACAAGTATATACGCCATAGCCTATATTACACTACTCCACAAAAAGTTAGGGATATTCGGCTTTCGGGTGAAATTTCAGGATGAACCTAAAATGCACTATATACCTTTACAGGTGAAATTAATTTGACCTTCTCTAAACTTTTGAATGCACATGTCCAACTATTCAATGTTTCAGTACTTTTTGCACAACTTGCTGTTCTCTAACAAGGAGCTGAACGGCCAAAATTCACAACAAGGTGTTTGATCCATGAATCGACCAATA
>CM056381.1:38447741-38459381 GCA_029718625.1 Synaphobranchus kaupii | reverse complement strand
TGTTTTTATGTTGATTTTATGTCTATTTTTCTTTTATTGCTCTGTTCTGTATTTTGTTTTTATTGTTGTGAAGCACTTTGGGCTGCATTTATGTATGAAAGGTGCTATACAGTTTTTTATTATTATTATTATTATTATTATTATGCTATTGCATCTGGACCCGAGAGAAGGATGCAGCTCTGGGCCGAAACCCAACCAGCCCCCCACGCAACATCGCAGGCAGGATCTAGCACCGGATGCCCCCCACCGCCACACACACACACACAAACACACGTCTGTACATCAACTCCAGCCCCCCGGCTCGGCCACGCAACACTGCCCGGTCCCCCTCCACACCACAGCGTTTCACCAGGCCGCCCCGCTCCAGGCCCGGCTCCTCACCAACAGCAGCACAGTTATGCTGCAGCCCTGGCCAGGCCACCCCCCTCCACCACCCCCCGCCACCGCAGAGCTGAGTGAGATAAAGCAGCTACTCAGCGCCCTCTGCTCTAGACTGCTGCTTTAAAATGTGTGCTTTTAAAATGATCACAAACAAGTAGAAAATGTTTAATAAATAACAAAAAATACAGTAATTGCATTCAGAAAAAGAATTTGCTTGTGGTTTGGTTTATGCATTTTTGTACTGCTTGGAATTCCGTTTAACAGATTTTTTTATGAGCTCATTCACAATTAGCTTCTGGAACATACAAGGTCTGTACTCTCCGACCTTTTGGCCGAAGAGTACAGCCCAGGACTTCCTTAGGAATGTGCAAAATATAAATATTTTAGTTTTATTAGAGAAATGGTGCCGTGAAGATATGCCTACTCACTGTCCCTCAGGCTATAATGAAATTATATGCCTTCTACAAAAATGAGCACAATAAGGCGAGGTAGAGATTGTTGCTTTGGTACAAAGGGGAAGTGTCCAAACACATCACAATTATTACCAAAGGGAAAACACATATATGGCTCAAACTGGACAAAAATCTAAAGGTTGGAGACAAAGTATTGTATCTATGTGCAGCTTACACACCTGCATCAGAATCCCAATATTTTGAGGAATTTTTATTTTTTTTTAATTTTTTCAACACCCTGTTGAGACACAGGGAAACAGCCACATATTCGGACAGAACCCCCTTTATATCACACCAACAGCCAGAAACAACCCCAGATACCATAGTTAACCAGAATGGTAGGGACTTAGTGCATCTCTGCCAAGCCTTAGGTCTGTACATCCTTTATAGCAGGATCAGAGGGGACTCTTTAGGGAGGTTCACGTATTGTTCAGCTCTTGGGACGAGTGTAGTTGACTACGCAGTCACGGACATGGACCCCTCCTATATCAGTGCATTCACCGTCAAGCAGCACACGCCCCTTTCAGACCATAAACAAATAATGTGTTTCTGAAACAAATTGGGCAAACCAGAAACACTCAGACACAGCCCCGTAAGCAGTTCCACTTGAAACAATCGTACAGATGGGCTCCAAAAAGTGCAGATGAATTTAAAAATGCAACATGTTCAACTGAAATAACTAACTATATTAACATTTTCATTAACAAGTCTTACCAACCAAACAAAGACGACATAAATCTGGCTGCTAAAGATGTGTGTATGATTTTCCATAAAGCTGCAAGAAAGGCTAACCTGCTAAAAATAAAAAGAAACCAAATTTCAAGACAAATGGTTAGACTTGGATTGCAGAAACATAAGAAAAGAACAAACTTTGAAAGAGAAAAAACAAAAGCATATAGACAAAACATTAAGTGAAATTGAAGAATCAATTGATAAAAATCAGTTTTGGGAAATGTGGAATAAATGAAGCACAACAAAACCACAAGAATTGGCCATACAAGATGGAGAGATTTGGAAACAATATTTCAAAAATATGTATAAAGAAACCCCAGAAAGCAAGATAAAATTCAACCAAAAATTAATTTAAAAAAATTAATTATAGAATCTGCAATTAAAAATAACCAAAACCCACTAAATAGTAAAATCACAATGCAAGAGTTAACATCAAAACTACAGTCTCTAAAAACTAGAAAAGCTTGTGGGCCTGACAGCACAGGACTGAGATGCTCAAAAGCAGCACCCCTGAGCTGGAAAAGGCTGTGCTTAAATTATTCAACCTAGTACTAAGTTGCAGCTACTTTCCTGACACCTAGAACCAAGGGCTTATATCCCCAATCTATAAAGATGTAGATAAATTAGACCCCAATAATTACAGAGGCATCTGTGTAAGCAGTAACCTGGGGAAGGTATTCTGCAGTATCCTTAACAGAACAATCACCTTCCTTAACGAGCAAAGTGTCCTGAGTAAGAATCAAATTGGTTTTCTTCCAAATCATCGCACTAGCGATCATATTCACACCCTACACACCCCGATCAATAAACAGGTCCACCAAACTAAAACCGGAAAAATATTTGCCTGCTTCATTGATTTCAAAAAAAACATTTGATTCTATTTGGCATGAAGGATTGTATTACATACTTCTTCAAAGTGGTCTAGGGGGTAAAGTACTGTATATGATATAATTAAATGCATGTACACAGAAAATAAGTGAGAATTGGCAACAAAAGGACAGAGTATTTCAAACAGGGTCGTGGTGTGAGACAGGGCTGCAGTCTGAGTCCAACATTGTTCAATATCTACATTTAAAGAGTTAGCAGTGCAGTTGGAACAGTCTGCAGCCCCCGGCCTCACATTACAGGACACAAAAGTTAAATTTGTTCTCTATCCAGATGACCTGGTTCTTGCTGTCTCCCTCAGAACAAAGGGATACAGCAGAACCTGGCTCTGTTACAAGAGTACTGCCTGACCTGGGCCACTGTGCTAGAACACACCCTAAATTATACCTACCTTGGTCTGATAATCAGTGCATCAGGGAGCTTTAGCATGGCGGTGAATGCATTAAAAGAAAAAAGCTCGTAGAGCACTTTATGCAATTAAAAGAAGGTTTTACAAAATGAATATACCAATTACAATCTGGTCCAAACTCTTTGACAGTATTATACAGCCCATAGCACTCTATGGAAGTGAGATTTGGGGTCCACTCAGTGAGCACCAACTACACTAAACGGGACACGCATCCAACAGAAACCCCACATGCAGAATTCTGCAGAAACATTTTACAAGTTCAAAGAAAAACTTTTTTGGATATTTATTATCAATGGGAACCGGCCTAATTCTGCATGTAGGGCAGCGGCGCCATAGCCTGAGGGACAGTGAACAGGCACCTCCACCCACTACATTGTCCCTAAGACAGGGAGAATAGCCCTTAATTGTAAATAGAGTACATTGTTATTTTATTTGTTTTATCTATTTATTTATTTTGTTGATTAAATTGTTATTTGCTGTTTATTACCATTATTTTTATTTGTTTATAATACGTTTTTGATGATATTGTTGTTTATGTTAGCAATTGCTTGGCAACACTATGCTGATGTGTGGTCATGCCAATAAAGATCATTTGAATTTGAGAGGGAGCAGATACCAGATCAGAGAACACATTTCTTTTAAAAAATTGGAACAATGTTACCCCAAATTCCCAACTTATAATAATCTCGAAAAGCTCCTCTACATACTCGGGGAGAAAACCGAATGTGTGGCATTGGCTGCAACTTACAGTGGCCTCCTGTCACAAAATGAGGGACAACCAGTGAGGCACCATCTCCTTTATCTGAATCGTTATTGTTACTGTCCTTATTAGTGTTTGTCGTTCAACAATTCATCTAGATTGTCTGCAGATTTGGTTATTTTTTATTTATGTATTTATTATTTATATATACATTTATTTTTCTATTATTCCAGTGTAATAGTCCTATGTTATGTGTCATTGTTAATTGTTTTATTGTTAATTGCTTTGGCAATATTGTTTGTATACAATCATGCAATAAAGCATTATTGAATTGAATTGAGAGAGAGAGAGAGAGAGGAGAGAGAGAGAGAGGAGAGAGAGAGAGAGAGAGGAGAGAGAGAGAGAGAGAGAGAGGGGAAGAGAGAGAGAGAGAGAGAGAGGAGAGAGAGAGAGAGAGAGAGAGAGAGAGAGAGAGAGAGAGAGAGAGAGAGAGAGAGAGAGAGAGAGAGAGAGAAGAGGAGAGAGAGGAGAGAAGCATCTCTCTCCTCCACACTATGAAGAGGCAGAGGCAGTCACCTGAAGACGTTGATGGTTTTAGCCGTGGGCTGCTCCTCACAGTCCTCCATCTCCTCGTCCTCCTCAAAGTACTCCTGGTAAATATCTATGGCATTGTTCTGTCTGATACAGTGTTCCATGTGCTGCGGCCCGGGAAGGCAGAGAAATCACTGCTTTAACCATTACATTACATTACATTACTGCCATTTTGACTGCAATCCTGCCAACACTGCATGGGTGATACTACGTCGGATTATGTGCTGCCCTGTGGGACTGTTAGCCTACCATTGTTACTCGGTGCAGTCTGGATTCAATACCAGACCGTGGGTCCCATCCACACACTGGAACAGAGCCTTAACAGATACCAGACCATGAGGCCCATCCACACACTGGAATAGCGCCTTAACAGATACCAGACTGTAGGGGCCCATCCACACACTGGAACAGTGCCTTAACAGATACCAGACTGTAGGGTCCATCCACACACTGAAACAGTGCCTTAACAGATACCAGACTGTAGGGCCCATCCACACACTGACAGTGCCTTAACAGATAATGTTGCTGTGTGTGAAGTGGTACACGCACACTGGAACAGCAGCCTTAATGTTGCCGTGTGTGAAGCGGTACACACACACTGGAACAGCAGCCTTAATGTTGCCGTGTGTGAAGCGGTATACACACACTGGAACAGCAGCCTTAATGTTGCCGTGTGTGAAGCGGTATACACACACTGGAACAGCAGCCTTAATGTTGCCGTGTGTGAAGCGGTATAACACACACTGGAACAGCAGCCTTAATGTTGCCGTGTGTGAAGCGGTATACACACACTGGAACAGCAGCCTTAATGTTGCCGTGTATGAAGTGGTATACACACACCTGGGACAGCAGCCTTAATGTTGCCGTGTATGAAGTGGTATACACACACTGGGACAGCAGCCTTAATGTTGCCGTGTGTGAAGCGGTATATACACACTGGGACAGCAGCCTTAATGTTGCTGTGTGTGAAGCGGTATACACACACTGGAACAGCAGCCTTAATGTTGCCGTGTGTGAAGCGGTATACAACACACTGGAACAGCAGCCTTAATGTTGCCGTGTATGAAGTGGTATACACCACACTGCCCAGCTGCATGATGGTGTTGACGTAGTGTTCGTCTTTCTCCACTTTCTTGCGGAAGCGGATGGTCCTGCTCCATTTCCTGGGGGTTGACGTCTTTGGGCCAGCCCCCCTCCATGTGGTTTATCCCGCGCTCTCCGACTCGTAGCGCTCCGTGTTCACCTGGGGGAAAATAAAAAAGAGACAAAAGGAAGTGCGCTGTTCCCCGCCACGCCACTGTGACAGCGCGGGAAAACGTGCGAACGAGCGCAACGCGTGCCGAGCTCTCATATGCCGTGTAGGAAAAAACCTCTGTTATCGGACTGTGATTCCTCAGAGAATGCAGGTACATGTATTTGTGTGCTTTTGATTTGCGCACGGTTTCAACACGAGACGCCGCAGCCTCGTCTGTTTACTGGATTCTCCCTGCGGATGAGCGACTTGTGTTTTTCCATCTGTGCATTGCATCCTCTCCACCAATGAAAAACCAGGAAAAAAAAAAAAACATATGTAGCCCAACCATGGATATTACATTACCTCTTGGGATAGTTTCAATTAAATAAAAAAAACAATGTATCATGGGAAATGGTGCGATTGGTTCAGGGGATGTATGGCCTTGCATACATGCTCAAGTCATACAGAATAATTGACATGGGACCACACCCCCCACACAAATGCAAAACCCTTTCCCACATGCATTGGCTTCTGTGTCGGGTACCCGCGACGCATGCGACACTGACCTCGTGCTCGGACATCTCCTGAGCACACTGTAGCGGCACATCGCAGGGGTCCCGCTCGATGAAGTTGGCCGCGAGAGAGGGATCCGGGAGGATGTCCACGTGCAGCTCCGCCGGTCGGTCGGAGAAGTTGCACTGCCGGCCAAACTCGCTGCGCTTCTTCGTGTACACATACACTATCTCCATCACGGCTGCTGTGGACAGAGATGGGCACACAATATTGCGCAAATACAAAATTTATTTTCCCTTACATTTCAGTCAGGCTCAAGCAAGATCAGCCGGACTGCAATGGCTTAGTTTTTAAATATTAAGCAATAAACAGAGATAGTCCCATTAGTGTTTATAGTATCACACATTATTATAATTTCTTATTGTTATTATTGTTGTTGCCACTTGATGACACCTCCATTGCGTCGTACAGGAGGCCTACATTTAATAATTAGTCTAATTAACAATAAGTGGACTCGTACATAGCCTAATTAATGAGAGATAACATCTTGAATTAAATAAAAGTGAATATTTTTTGTAAAAATTGCTGTTAAAACCTAAATACTACAACGAATTGTTTAAAATCACCAATTTATGTTAAACAACCAACCTTAACCCAGCTAGACTTCTCTCGCACTTACAAGTCAACTTAATGAGGCGCGATCAATGTCGCTATTAACGGGGAAAAAGGTGACTAAATTATGTTGTGAGGGGGGAAAAACATTCGCATGCATGATTCTACATTTCCTTCGATATGCTTTAACTTTACTAGTTACTAGCAACGTTGGTACCCAAGATTGAGTAACTAAGTTAAGCTAGCCAGCCTACATAGTTCTCACAGTGTGACACAGTAAAGAACATAATGGAATTGAGCGGACGACATAACAATCGATTAGATTGATTTTAATTCATTATAGAATTCTGTGAAACTCCACAAGCCTGACATGCAGCAGCTAACGATGGTGATGTCTATGGTTAACCCAATTAACATAAACATTCATACATTTAACAGTTATCTCTGTAGTCTTACCGGGTTGTTTTCATCAAAACCTTCCAACAGTTTACCGTATCATGGCAACAGCTCCCCCCTCCCCTTTCAGCCCAGGCAGAGGAGGTGGAACCTCAAACAAGCTAAAAGGCTAAGTACTCAGAATTTACCGAACGTTTTTCAGTGACATTTCTAGGAAATTCTAGGAAAAAAAACTGTCAATATATATTTTGAGAGACATGAAAACATTGAATATGGCGTAGCCTACCGGGGAAGCAAAAGAAAAGTGAAACTACAAACAGGACAAAAATGGAACCGTAGCCTACTGACCATAGACTGCATAAAAATATGGACAAAGCACGGTGACGTCACCCATTGCCCACTGACATGACCTGAGGGGTATACTACGAAGCGAAATTAAGGGAATAGCGAGCTAAATTAAGCTTCAACTCTGGGGTTTCTGTATCACGAAGCCGATTTACTTTTAATCGGGGTATATTGCCACGGCAACTTACTCTGTACGGCTAACCTGCTCCGGGGCAGGTTATGTTTAGGGTAACAGATTGAAACATATAAAGATTGAAACATATAATTGAGATTGAAACATATAAAACATATAAAGAGATTGAAACATATAAAGCCCTTTGACCATATAAAGCCCTTTGACCAATCTAGTCTCACCAATCTAGTCTCACCCTATATGCCGTACTGAAATAGCGATTATATTCTATCATTAAATAGATTTATGATAAAAAAACACGCAGAAGGTGAAAGACTACATACACCACACAACGGGTCTCTCTAGCTCCAGATCTATCCATGTTTACAGATGCTCCCCTTTTGACCTTTGACGCATTTTTCGTTACCTTGGTCATCTCAGGGACCTCAGGAGGTGCTCGAGTTGACTGTCGGATTTCCGAGATCGTTGTCATTAACTCGTCCACCATCTCATCACCGGGGTGTCACGTTCAAATCCTTTTTTCTTCTCCAAAATCGGAAATATTCCGACTTCCGAGATCATTTGAATACACCAATAGGCTATACCTTGTTTGATGCATCTGTACGTAGGCTATTTATTAATAACATTACAATCACAATTAGGCGACACATTTAATCCCAGACCAGTTTCTGACAAAATTTGCAGCATCCAGCGTGCCCACATTTTGTGCACGTGAATGATGCAACATCGCTTCCCCTGCGAACAAACAGCCTGCCTCATAACAAGACATCAAATATTCCAGCATCACCAACAAAGGCCACCTTAAAATGAACATACAGCAGTGTTCACAGGACTGTTATGAAGGACACAGTGTTATGAAGCAGGCTACTATCACCAATACATGATTAGTTTGCTGGGATCAAATGCTTAGATAGGGGGGCAGGGGTTATAGCTCCATCACAAATCTGCATAGAACCCCCCCCCCCCCCCCTTGCATTATTGGCACCACCACGGTTTAGCATCCACCCCACCTTAATTACATTACCTATTAAATCCTGACCACGGTTGAGTGGAAGTAGATAATACTCTTGTTTAATCAATACTGCCTTGCCCTGCCAAAGCTGTTGGGGCTCAAATAAAAGTAAAACAGTAGGAAAATACAGAAGAGATAACACATATTTAAAAAAAAAATATTTTTGTGATCTGTACCCTCACTACCGCCTTAGCTATTTACCCAGCGTCAAGTCAGTGGTATCAAACTCCTGGGGTGCCAGTGTGTGGTTTTCCTTTCAACCAGTGACCAGTTTAGACCTTAGAAACAAGCGCTTGGTTTTTAAATTTTTTTTTTTATTTTTTTAACTAATCAGTCACTTAAATCACAATTATTTATGTGTTGAAACTGTCATGAACCTGAACCCAAACGCAACGACAAGGAGGCAGAGATACAAGAATAGGTTATTTATTGAAGCATGGGGCAGTCCCAAGCTGTACACAATAAGACACAGGACTTTAACACAGGAACAGGAATTCTCTGGAGCTTCTCCAGAAACTCAGACTTGCTCCAAGCCGGAGCTGGACTTGACAGGAACACCTGGTTTGTTCCAAACCGGAACTGGATTTTGACGGGTCACCCTGGAGTCGTTCCAAACCGGAACTGGACTTTGCGGGTCACTCAGGAATCGCCCCCACACCCGGGACTGGACTGACGGGTCACCCTGGAATCGTTCTAAGCCGGAACTGGACTTGGCGGATCTGGACAGACTAGACAGACAGGACATTAAGTGGGAGCGCTAGGCATCCAATAAGTTAAGCTTCGAACTTGTCTCCTGAAGCGAGGGAGGACATAAGACAAACAATCCGGTTATGGTTATGCAGGAATGGTTGATTGGGAACGGTAGGGGTGATACTGGTAACAGGCAACCGGGTAGTTGAAGCAGAGGAAGAGCGTGAACGGAAGCGGTAAGACAAGTTAGTGGTACACAGGAACTGGACTCTTCAGACCGGGGTAAGGTTGTTCCAAGCCGGAACTGGACTTTGCTGGACTTCACAATTTAACAGCAATAGTTCCAAGCCGGAACTGGACCTTACTGGACATCACAATCAAACAGTAATAGTTCCAAGCCGGAACTGGACCTTACTGGACATCACAATCAAACAGTAATAGTTCCAAGCCGGAACTGGACCTTACTGGACATCACAATCAAACAGTAATAGTTCCAAGCCGGAACTGGACCTTACTGGACATCACAATCAAACAGTAATAGTTCCAAGCCGGAACTGGACCTTACTGGACATCACAATCAAACAGTAATAGTTCCAAGCCGGAACTGGACCTTACTGGACATCACAATCAAACAGTAATAGTTCCAAGCCGGAACTGGACCTTACTGGACATCACAATCAAACAGTAATAGTTCCAAGCCGGAACTGGACCTTACTGGACATCACAATCAAACAGTAATAGTTCCAAGCCGGAACTGGACCTTACAGACGGGGGGGATTATGTTCCAAGCCGGAACTGGACCTTACAGACGGGGGGGGATTATGTTCCAAGCCGGAACTGGACCTTGGCGGATCTGGACAGACTAGACAGACAGGACATTAAATGGGAGCGCTAAGCATCCAATAAATTAAGCTTCGAACTTGTCTCCTGAAGCGAGGGAGGACATAAAAGACAAACAATCCGGTTATGGTTATGCATGAAAAGTTGGATTTGGAAAGGTAGGGGTGTTACTGGTAACAGGCAACCGGGTAGTTGAAGCAGAGGATGAGCGGGAGCGGCAGGGCAGGACAGTGCAGCAGACCCCGGGTCGGACACCAGTTGTAGCAGCAGGGCAACAGCAGCAAGCGCAGCCGTAACCGTAGCAACCGTAGTGGCAACGGCCGGACGCAGGAACAGCTGTAGTGTGGAAGAGCAGCAGCCCAGCTGAGGGCACAACGTCAGGTGGAGAGCGGGGGGGGTACCGCAACACAGGCAGGGAGTCGTGAGCAACTGCAGACTGGCAGACTTCAAACAGAGAAGTGGTCAGCAAGACAGATTACTGCACGGCAGGTAATGTCGCACACACTGGACAGACTGAGAATATTAACAGTTCGGCAGAGTGCCCCAAGCACCGAGACAGAACCAAACTGTTGAATCAAGGTTTACACAATTCAGCAGGGTGAACGAACACCTAATACTGAACCAAACTGTGCCACTAGAACAAGACAAGGAATAGCGAAGACCACAGGTTTCAAACAAACAACGTTAACGAACTGGCCCCGGACAGAAGACAGAGGGTGAGTTAAATACGGAGTGTAATTGGTATCAATTAGGAAAGCGTGCGAATGTATGCGTGGGTGATTGAACAGAGCGGAGTGTGAGGAATGCATGCGGAAATGGGAAGAGGGGATAGGCTGAGACAGGAGTGGAGAAATGGAGTAGTACAAACGGAGGGAACACGCCCAGCCTGCAGCACGGGGGGAAAACACGGACAATGGAAGTCAAACATGACACGGAAGGAGAGGGAAAACACGGAGAACAAACAGGATAGGAACGGAACGTTACGTTACAGAAACACACCAAAAAAAACAAAAAACAGCTGACACTGTGGCCCTCCACGACTGTGACAACACCCCTGTTTTAATCTAATTGTGGTTGGCTATAAGTCACCTGTGATATGAAACATAAATAAAACATACATCTTGGCTGTGAGACATGAAATATCAGTAAATTTATAACGTTAGTATGATTATGCGGTGGCCAACGCATGTCATCGCACACCAGTGACCCCTGCTGGTCAATCGGACGCCACTGCTCTCTAAAGATGCACAAGGGTGTCTTCCTCCCATAGACTGTATAAAAATAGCTTCCTCCCCATCTGTGCGATCCTGAATTGATAGCGGAGGACGCAGCAACGGCGTGGATTGAGAACAATCAGGCATTCCAAATTGGAGGAAAAAAAAAAAAAAAAAAAAAACTCCAATACAAAACACCAGACAGAAAACTGCTATTTAAAAGTATTTTATTACCATGATTTATTGCCCTCCTGTATGGGGGGTACAGTATTATACATAGAAACCAAGCACCATTCTCAACGGCTGTAGACAGGGCTACAGAGAAACAACCTTACATGCACCGGACAACCAAACGAATGCAGCAGAACAAAAGAAAAAGAAACAAACAAAAACAAAAAGGCCCACAGAATCAACCATTTTTTAAAGTATGATAACATTTTTTTTTTTTTGTTGTTGTTAATCACAATTTTCAAGGGTGCTGGCACATGTTCTTTCTCCAAT